>JAKKZJ010000002.1:32974794-32982294 GCA_033441845.1 Pangasius mekongensis | reverse complement strand
ATGCAAATGAGCGCCAGCTGTGTCAGGACCGCAGTATCAACATACGCATGCGGATACGAAGAAAATCAGCTTTTATGAAACTTTTGTAAATCTGGCAGTTCGGTTTGGCTTACGCAGACATTTCCACACAGCTTTACTAAAAGATTGACAAGTGAGGCCTAAGAGATTTTATGGTAACGTCACATTTTTATTCTCAAACAGATATTTTGGAAAAGATTGCTGTGGGTAAAGAGGTTTTGTGCATGTTCTTGTAAAGAATAAAGATACTCCAGGAAGCGCTTGTTCTTTTTTTTCTCCACACACACGGTAGAGAGAGAGATTATAATGTTTTCCTTTAACTCACAATTGGAGGCAAGGAGCTGAACTTCCTCAGTGTCACATCATGACACGGCCTTGAGAGTGAGTCTAGGGTAAGGAAAAGGGGAACAATGGCTCATAATGAACAATAACACACAAACACATCTTTACTGACATTAAACAATTGGCATCGTTATGACACTGAGCCTCTACAGACAAAGTTGTAACACTTCTAAATGTGAGTTGTAAATTTCTAGAAACAAAAGCGTGACTTCAGACTTTCAGTGCATCAGATAACGAGGTTCCACGAGGTTAAAGGTCACCCAGGGCGACTCCGAGTGTGTTGCAGAAACACACTTACTTATTTATGTGTTTTAAGTAAGGAGTAAACACTCCATGTTGCACTTTTATAGTCGAATAATGAAATAAATTCCAGATGTGATGAAGCAGAGTAACTGTTAGCACTGTGTAGCTGATTAATTTCCTATAACGACACGTCCCGGAGTGTTTCAGACAAATTTTTACAACATGTCTATCTGTTTATAGTGACATTTAATGTATATTTAACAATATATACATAATTACGTTTAATTGTCATGGTACTGAGCAACCGCAAAGCGTCCTGAAGGTGTTGGAAAGCCTACAGCTTTAACTCTGACTGTAACAAAGCACTGACACTGGAGACTCCTTCCATAAATGTTAAACAAACACGTCCTCACAACCTATCGACAACGACACGTCCGCTATACACTTGTTGTTACTATAGAAACGATAACGTAGTAGAACGAGTGATTTGCAGCTCCACTACTGTCAGAGCTGCTGATATGGAAAATTAATCAACACTTTCTGACCAATCAGAAGCCAGAATTCAGCAGCGCTGTGGTGTTATCTTTTTTTTTTAGCCTTAAAAGTTTAGTCGTTACCCCATTTTTTTTTTAAATACTCGTTACCACACAGATCACTTTGTGTGTCTATAATTACTGACTTCAGCCCATCGGTTTCTCCTGCACAAAGTATTGGCACCCCGTGTGCTCAGGAGCACCAGTGAGCAGATATTATATCCGAGTGTTGCTTTGGTTTCAGGTAGTGCGCTCTCCTACAAATAAGGATGATAAATATTCTGATTCTGAAAGTAAAACGTTGTGGGGAAAAAAAACGCCAAACGTTAAAAAGCCATGTTTCTGCTCGGATCTTAGCCTCCTCTCTTTCTGCCGATCATTCAATTAGTTCGTAATTGGCCTTTTCCGTGCACATCACTACCAGGTTCAGAGTAATGGAAAATGACGCATCTCCTACAACCCCGGGGATGAGTGCCGTTACCATGACAACCCATAATCAGTATCTCATACGAAAGGCTGATGAAGAGAGAAGAGAACTGTGGAGAACCGCAGAGGAGAACACTTCTGCGAATGATACAGAAAAACCTCGTATTTTATCGTACTCTCGTTTAAAGAAAAGGTTCAGGGGAAAATTAAATGTCACAGTGTTCCCATTTCCCTAAATATAATCCATCAGCCTGCTATGTTACAAAGCCATTTATTTCATTTTATTCCTTTATTATTAGTTTATTTTATTAATCCTATACTAAGGAAACAAATAGATTTTAAAGCTCTAGAGCTGAGCTTCCCAATTCTTCAGGATTTACATCCAGCTGGAATCAGATGCGCCTGATCTTTCAGGGCAGGACTCGTCAACGTGCGGACTGAGAAAAATATTTTAGTGGACTGAACCATGTCCTGAACCATCTTCTCATCTTCTGTAGCGGAGCCTCTGTCTCCGTGTCTCTGTGTCTCTGTGGTTTAACCAATCATGTGCATTTATGTAAATTATTTAGCTGAAGGAAGCTCATTGGTCCAGAAACTAGCTACAGAGCATGAAGAATTTTCACACATTTCACACATCTGTCCATCTTATTTATCCTATCTGGTCTGATTAGTCAACTGACTTGTTTTTAAAAAAAAAAAAAGTCGACAACAAAAACCCGAATTTCAAAGACATTCGGAGACAGAAGTGTGTTTATTGTGTTCGCAGAAAAGTCTACAGCGCTAGTCTAAGATGGTAACGTGAAGCACCAATATGAAATAATAATCTAACCACTTCAGATTGTCTTCATAGCCACGAACCAATCATTAGTGGTTAAACAACATGATGTCACCACTCAGTCATGTTAGTCGTGTATCCGCATTTTCGTAAAACAAGGAATTTTACGTAACTTTTCCTTTACAGATTTTACTTGGTTTAGGGTTCATCAAGGTCTGATTTTCTAAAAATGAAATAAAACCTCAGGTTAGTTGAAATCAGGTGAGTGAGAGTGCTTATAAATCCGTGGAGGTGTGAAATACACAAGTTCTCAACTCAGTCCACGGTTCTGCACACGTGACTACGGAAAAAACACTGAGTGTGCTGGAAGTGTTCACGCTACAGGACATGCTTACGAATGCGGTAGATTATTTTTTAAAAAAACGAAATAGAGTAAACGCTCTCTGTTGATAGTGAGAACGACTTTAATGATCCCTCTATCGGGACATCGTGCACTACAACGGCCAAAGTGCAGAATGACAACGTTACAACATCGGCTCGAGCGGTGACATTCGAACTGCTGTCGTGGACAAAGTGCAGTCGGTGTCAGAGAAAAGCTGGCATCATTTATGAAGTGTAAAAAGCTGATAACGGTGAAAGCAAAGTCCAGGTCACGCCCAGCTCTGGGTCAACAGCAGCTCCGGTTAAACTGTTTGCCTAACAGCGCAGGAAGGAAGCGGAGGAGCCGAGGCTGATGCGACACCCCCTAGTGGAACACGGCACACATTACAATTTACTGTCATCTTATTTAGCGAAGTTTTTAGCTGGAATGATCCTGTCTTTATGGCAAACAGGACCACGTTTCTTCCTAAACTTTCTCAGAGCCGTAATTCATTAGAAACTCAAATATAACTAAAGCATGTTTACACAGTCAAACGCATCATATCAGGGGTTTGGTTTTTTTTTCTTCTCCCCAGTCTCATGGCGTTAATGAAAATACCATTACCAACAACAACCTAAAAACATCGCAAATATTTCAATAAAGAAATATTACTCGTGTTTCAGGGTGAGGTTTTCCTTTAAACGCTGTCATAGCCCAGTTTCAATGTACATTATCAGTACTTCTGAGGTGACAAATGATAAAAAAACTGAATGTTTGAACCAAGTAATAGTTTAAATGTAGTTGTAAGGGATCTTATTTCTGCCCTTTATGCATCTTTAGGCAAGGATCGAATCACAGCTACACGGTTTATTAGGAGCAGAGAGTCAGATAAAGTGAGGGGTCTTTTTGTCATTTTTTTTTTTAGCCCCTCAGTCATTTAAACATTGTGTGAATTAAACTCAGTGGATTATCTGATTAGAGCGAGTGCCTCAGGACAACCAGCGGTAAAGAAAACAGCCATCAGAAGCCTCTTTGACTCTTGACCTCGCCCTGATCACAATGAAGCGCTCTGAGACACTGGTACAGACCGACATCCAGAGCGCCGTGCCAGCTGCCGTAGATCAACACGAGTACACAAAGCTGGCCAACAGAGCTACAGAGGAAGATCTCCACTGCTCTACACACCACCCTAATGCTCCCGAAGATCAGAAAAACGTCTGTCCCAGATTTAATTCCACGTAAAGTGTCTTTATACAGATTTAATTCCACGTAAAGTGTCTTTATATGATTTGTTTCATATATGCACAGCATCATCATCATTATTATTATTATTATTATTGATAAGACTTTTATCTGGAATAAATGCAATAACATTAAGGTATCAGTGTGAAATAATTTTTTTTTTTAAATGATCAATGGCTTCAGTCAAAATAAAGAGGAGATAAGGACGAGTAAATAAAACACACCTTTGAAAGCTTTCGGAGAGAAAACTTTATTTATTTATTAAACATGTGTTATTTTTTTCAGATTGTAAAAAGTTGCGTGGTCTTTGTGAAAACCGTGAAAAGATGGACACCAGGACTCTACTACGGCTAAAGTCTTCAATCGAAATCACTTCAATTCTCTTCTTCTGTAAAGAAATAAATAAATCGACTTCATGGTCATAACTTATTTATTTATTTTTAATTCCTTATAATTGTACGCGTGCTATATCCAATAGAATGTGATCAATTTGATCACATGACTTACAAGCCACTAATTGGCAATTGTCGAATTAATTTTTGCTTCAGTTGCTTTGCTTGGTGATTTTTTTTTTCAAACAAGGGAATGGCCTTAAAAAAAAAAAAAAAAAAAAATCAAAAACGTCCTAATTCCGATTATTAGCATAAAAATGGCGCCCTAAAGTGAAGGAAGAGGAGAGAAAGAGAATTAAACAGGACAACGTGATAGGGATTAGATGAATTCTTTACACCTGGATCTTCTGGTTTGGATCATTTTAATGCATTGACCATTTCAGGCATAAATGATTTAAAAATCACCAGATTCTTTAGATTTTGTTTTTTTTCCATTTCTTAAAATCATATGAATTTGGACGTATCACTTACGTTAAAAAGTAAACAGATTATCCATGTTGTAAGAGTAAAAAAAAAAAAAGGATAAATGATGTATTTATGTATCTGAAATTTTAAAAAACTTTCCAACTAAAATGGTTAACATTCAGAGACATTCTATATAACTGTGTACAGTTTGGGGAAGAAGCACATATGGGTGTGAAGGTCAGGTGTCCGCAAACTTTTGGCCATATAGTGTACATGAAAGGGTTAACCGTTTAAGATGATAGTAGCCAGTAGCTCCTGTGTTGCTTCCTTTGCAAAGATGGACCTGGCAGCGGATAAGGAAGCCTATAATTACAGGATATTTGTTATTATAACATGCAGAACTGCTGGTTAACTGGCTCATGGGTTAACACACAGGTGAGTGGGTTTTATAAACCACCTGTAGTAACACACTCTTCTTCTCTGAATGTACACTCAACACTTTTTATAGACGCTCCCTCACACAAAGTCCCAGCTTGATAACATACGTTTACTTGCGCACTGCACTACAAATCATCCTGCACTGTGCGCTGCTTCCCCCAAATATCTCTTTCTGCACAACTTCAGCTTTTGTGAAGTTTTGTACAGTATGTATAGTCGACGTGTGAAGTGTTTTTCTGACACTTCTATGTTCATATTTATGTTCAAACTGTATGTAGCGAGACACGGCATTTCGTTCCGCTACACGTCCACACGTGTAGCAGAATGACAATAAAGCTCGACTTGAACTTGACTCACAATATATCTCGAACCTTCAGTGCTACTGAAGGCGAGAGAGACTCATTTTACGATTCCGACGTGCGCTCATCTCTTAACGATTTCCTTTTTCACAGATTTAATACCAAAAAAAACCCAAAAAGTCCCCCTTTTATCATCCCCAAATCATGTAAATGTGTAAAACACTTCTGGACAGAGACTCAAAAAAAAAAAAAAAATGGCTTGTTAAAATATTAAAATGAATTATTTAAATATTAATATAAATATTACACACTAATTTATTCATCAGCACAGTTATTCTCATGGCTCAACTATAAATGCGAATGTAGTCCTGTTTTTGTCGAATTTCAACAGTTTTATCTGTCTATGTTTATCTAGATTGTTTGCATAACAAGTGTGTCCTGTGTGTGTGTGTGTGTGCACAAGGTGTACAAAGTCTTTGCTTTAACATATTTATTTTCTTTTCAGCTCCTTTTATTAATTGTCATTTGTCCTTCAATGGACATTGTTATTTCATTTGTTAATTTGTCTTTTAAAAATCCAGACGAATAAGAAAGATGATGGATATAGGCTTGGTAGAGGGCGCCAATACTTTTGGAGGAGAAGGCAGCAGATGATCTGCAGTTAGTAATTCTACACCTACATGCATGGTATGGTTACTGGCTAATGGTGTAAATGTCAAGAGTGAATCTAGCAGTCTGTGTGTGTGTGTGTGTGTGTGTGTGTGTGTGTGTGTGTGTGCTGTAGATGGCAGAATTGCTCACTTGCTCACTAAAACCTGCGTCTGAAGAAACTTAAAACAGGATGTTGCGACTAAATGCTGCTCTCTGCTGGACATCGTGAGAAACGCAGACTGGAGCGTCACTTCACTTCTTCTTATGTTCTTGTGTTTTGTTATATTTTGAACCATGATCCCGGAGGAACGTAGTCGTGTGCAGTTATTTAATTTTATTGACACGGGATTCGATTCCGAAAGAAATTTTTAAGCAAATTCTTTGAGAAGAATAAAAATAAAAAAATAAAAAAAATTTTCATTTCTAACGCAAAAGTAACATTAGTACTACTGAATTCTGGATTTTGATTGTTGATTAATTCTCACACACACTTTAAAAAAAAAAAAGTGAGAAATTGTTGATATGGTGATATGCCACGAGATTAACCTTTATGGAAGGAGTCTCCAGTGTCAGAGCCTTGTAACAGTCGGGTAAATTTTAACAGACGACAAAAGACGTTTCCTTTCTTTTAATAACGTTATTGAAAATGAAACACCACCACCACCACCACCACCACCATGTGAACACAATTCTAGTACCTGCACATTTAGGCAAAGAAATACAAGTGAAATATCCAGGTATCGTTGCGGCATGAGGTTTTTAGTGCGGAGAGAAACGGGAGGAATGTAGGACGGTGAGATAAATATCTCATTCTCTCCAGTGACTCAGTCCTTCTCATCTCAATTCGTCACATAACTCTGAAAAACATAACAAATATTAATACAAACACAAGACATATTATATATTACATAGACTATTAATCCACGTGTAAAGATAAATTACACTAAAGTTAATTTATTCTGTAAAAAAAAAAAAAAAAATCTGACTCTATCAAGGGAAATGTGTTTTAAAACAAATTCATACAAAGGAGCATTAAATCAACATTGTTTTTGTTCTCATCAGAAATTTGGAAAAAGTTCAAATGACTGGGAAAGAGTCAGAACATTAAAAAATGGACTACTGTAGAGTCAGAACTCTAAAGACTGGACTAATGTAGAGTCAGAACATTAAAAAATGGACTACTGTAGAGTCAGAACTCTAAAGACTGGACTACTGTAGAGTCAGAACTCTAAAGACTGGACTACTGTAGAGTCAGAACTCTAAAGACTGGACTAACCAAGTGTCAGAACTCTAAAGACTGGACTACTGTAGAGTCAGAACTCTAAAGACTGGACTAATGTAGAGTCAGAACATTAAAAAATGGACTACTGTAGAG
>JAKKZJ010000002.1:32931875-32936875 GCA_033441845.1 Pangasius mekongensis | reverse complement strand
CACCTGACACTACGCTTTTAACAAGCTAGGCTAGCTTAAATTACAGCCTGGCTGACTGCTGCTTTGTATTTATAAACCGTCGTTAAGCTGGCTAGCTTCGTTCGTTCTGTTTTCTTCGCTAGCCATAGTACGAGACGCTCGCCACTACGATAACTTTTATTAGTACGCTAGATCTCTCTCTTTAAATAACGATGGCTCGGCTAAATCTGGACACGCCTCCTTACAGAGGCTGTTCTTTCTGACTTGCACTGATTAAACGATTCCTTGATTCAGTTATTCCACTCAATGACTCTGCATCAATGATTCTCTAATTCACTGAATGATTCATTTACAGATCGAAATCATTTATAAAGTGATTCATTTATCAATTTATTTTATTTCCCTGACACTCTTACAAAAGGATATTTAAAGCAATGTATGACACTGATTCTATTGATTTAGTGATTCAGTGATTCACTGATACCAAATTACGGAATCGTTCGTCTTTAACATTCGTCTTTTAAAGCAATTTCTGTCCAAATGATTCCCTGATTGGAATCAGTGAATCACTGAATCAATGAATCAACTGAATCAGTGTCAGAAACTGCTTTTAATAACCTTTTGTAAGAGTGGAAGGGATTAAAGGACATAAATGAATCATTTATAAATGATTCATTGACTGGAATCTCGGAACCACTGAATCAAGGAATCATTCATTTACAGATTGGAATCATTTGTTGTATTGTTCTCTGAGCTGTAGGTAGAGTTTGTGAACTACCTCTGCTTTAGTTTACGCGGTTTGGGATGCAACCTGAATGTGGTAATGACTTGTCTCCTTATTGGCTGAAAGAAAAAGGAGCACAGTGCTAATGGATTCTCTGTGAAGAGGAAATTCTGACAGGTTTCAGTTCCATGAGAGAAAACGCAACGAGCTGAAGACGGATCCGAACCAGTTTTTCACAACGCATTCTTAAATACCAAGCAACCGCCGAGGGTTCTTTACGGGTTCAACAGATACCTACGAGTATCAAAAAGGGTTTTTTAAGGGTTCATTGGATGATTAAATTGTTTATAGCTTCTAAAAAAGGTTCTTTGAGGGTTCTTTAAGGGCTCACTCAGGGTTCTTAGCTGCCAAAAACATTTTTTTTTAAGGGTTCATTAGATAATTAAGGATTTTTCACTTCTTAAAATGGTTCTTCATGGGTTCCATGGATAATTTACGGTTCATAGCTTCTAAGCAAGGTTCTTCAAGACTTCATTAAGGGTTCATCAGATAATTAAGGGTTCTTCAAAGGTCCTATAAGGGATCATTGGTTAATTATGAGTTTTAACTTCCAAAAAAATGGTTCTTCAAGGGTTCTTTCAGTGTCCATTGTGTAATTAAGAACTGATCACAGTTTCCAAAAGAAGGTTCTGACTG
Organism: Pangasius mekongensis; assembly: GCA_033441845.1. Classification (NCBI taxonomy): domain Eukaryota; kingdom Metazoa; phylum Chordata; class Actinopteri; order Siluriformes; family Pangasiidae; genus Pangasius; species Pangasius mekongensis. The sequence goes on along the minus strand of JAKKZJ010000002.1, from coordinate 32,935,476 downwards.
GATTCTAGTTCCACAACTTTTAGAAAACTGACAGAATGAGAAGTGTAGCGCGCTCGGACTCGAACGCTAAACTCGTCGGCTAGTTTAGATTTAATTCTGGCGAGGCTAAAACGAGAGATTTCGGCGCGTTTTCTATCTATAGATGATCCAGATCGGAGTGATCAGACGTAATCGCTCAGTGTGTCAGTTATTTCAGTGCTTTTCACACAGCGAGGTGTGTTTAACAGGTCTGAGATCAGATTTATCCTGATAAGCACGGATAAGTGACAGTTCTGAGATGTGTGTGTGTGTGTGTGTGTGTGTGTGTGTGTGTGTGTGTGTGTGTGTGTGCAATTCTCACGTTGACGCTAATCACAGTAGCTGCTGCTTTATTATTCAGCTCTGTCAGGAACTACTCTGTGCGTGTGTGTGTGTGTGTGTGTGTGTGTGTGTGTGTGTGTGTGTGTGTGAGAGAGAGTGAGAGGGACACTGAATATAATTGGGTTCACTTGTGTGTCTAAACCACCTGTGCTAGTAATGATGTTTAACGTCCAATTAAATTAGAAAAAGGCGACTGCACAGTCAGATTTTTTTGCAGAAATGACGAAACTGGCGAGAAAAGTTTATTTTTAGTGGCGTTTGGTCTGAAGTCTTATATAATTTGTCAATATTCACCTGATTATATGACGTACTGTCGAGCGATACGACTAAAATATCGTATCTCTCTCTCTCTCTCTCTCTATATATATATATATTTTACACGCCTTTTCAAAACCTGCCTCCTGTTCACACACACATCTCATTTCTCACAATGTAGCACGCTGAATAAACTGAAACGTAAAATGCGTACTTTGTTTTTTTGGACATTTTAAATCGTATGTTATATTAAAAAAGCAGGATTTTAAAGCGAGAGCAACAATAAAAAAAAAAAAAAAATACACAGAAGTGGTTTAGAAGAAAAAAGAAAACAAGGAAACTCCTTCTCTGGTTTCTAAACACGACACAACGGCAACAAAACGCTGGACTTCTACAGGGAAGAAAAAAAAAAAAAAAAAAAAGCAACAAAGCTATTTTTTTCAAAAAAAAAAAAAAAACAATAAATTGATTATTGAGTAAATGTCCATCTGCTTCCATACCAGAGCAGCCGGGGTTCTCTCTAGAGTCCCGACTCACGCTGCAATTCCAAAACGCTTTTCCACACACTGACAGCATGGAGGGACGAGACGAGGCAAGATCAGCAAAAACAACGGGTCGTGTGTGTGTGTGTGTGTGTGTGTGTGTGTGTGTGTGTGTGTTTCTACAAACCTCGTGTGGTGGGCAGCATGTCTGAGAGACCCTGCCACGCCGTCACCATCTCGGGATTCCGCTGGTCCGCAAAGTTCTTCCAGATCCGTAACGCTCCGTCATCTGTGAGGTGAAGCAGAGAAGATATACGCTCGAATAAACCGTTACCCAAAAACACATCAAAACATAAACAATAAAAATAAAAGATAAACAATAAGAGCATTATATTAAACACATAATAAACGTAAAAAAAATATACTACTACTATTACTATTAATTATAATAATAAATAACAAAAATAAAAAATCAATTGAAAAAATATCCTGACACTAAAAAAGAAAATTGAAGAAAAAAGACAAATCTTAAAGTAAAAATAATAATAATTTAAACACTCACACAAATAAATTAACACAAATAAATTAACACAAATAAAAAAAATGTTTAAAAATTATTACAGAAAAAATTCTTTATTCTCTTTTTTCTCTCCTTCTTTCTCATTGTTTCTCTTTTTTTTGTCTGTTTCTCTCGTTCAGCCCATCTCTCCCTCTCTCTTTCCCTCTCCATTTGCCCCCTCACTCTCTCTCTCTCTCTCTCTCTCTCTCTCTCTCTCTCTCTCTCTCTCGTCTTTCTCTTTCAGTCTGTCTCTCTCTATTTGTCTGTCACTCTAACACCAAAGAAAGTATATCTAAAACAGAAAAGGGAAAAAAAAAATGTAAAAAGTATGAAGGAGTAAAGTCCTGAGATTAATAGAGAATATAAATAATCTTAATAAAAAAAATAAAATAAAATTAAAAAAAAATTAAACCTCAATTTAAAAAAGTTAAAAACAAACAATAAGGCAAAAAAAAACCCCACATTTAAAGCTTCATGTAAATCAACACACGTTTAAAAATTGCGATGGACAAAAGATTAACCTTAAAGCAAAGTACATGCAGAAGAGAAAATGTACAAACGAAGTAGCCCGAGTTAACGCAAATTAAAATTTTAAAAAGTACGAGGAATAAAGTCCTGACACTAAAAAAAAATGTCATCTAAAACAATAAAAAAAATTAAATTTAAAAATTAACACAAATATAAAAACTAAAAAAAAAACAACAAAAAAAAAAACCAGGAGTTATCCTGTCACTAAAAAGCAAAATTAAAAACAAAAATTAAGGCCAAAAAAAAAAAAAAAAAATCCTTCATGCAAATTGCCTAAAATTTTAAAAGTGACAAATAGTTTAAAAAAATTAAAAGGAAAACACAAAAACAAGAAAAACAATCCAAAGACGGAACAGTGATAGATGCAGATGCGGGTTTACAGAATTAATTTAAACAGCATTATAATGTGTTATAGTATGTTCACTATAACTACACTGGCCTGAGTGTTGCCTAGCAACGGTCTGATTGACAGGTGAACTGACCGGTGGCGGTGAGGAGGAGGGAGCAGTCGTGTCCGTTCAGGTACTCCATGGCTGTGATGCGAGTGTATCGAGGATTCCCGTTATAGAAATAATCCAACCTCTCGCCTTTCTCCCAGTCCCAGAAACTACATCACACACACACACACGCACGCACACACACACACATGCACACACAAACACACACTTTAAACATATAAGAAAATGAAACATAAAGAAGTTATGAGCAGTTAATAAATAGGTTCCTGCACCAGATGGAGTCTTTATCTGCGACGGCGATGCAGGGGTTAAACGGGTGAAACTTCACCACTGAAGGCACTCCAGGGTTCCTGTTAATGAAGATCTGATCATCCAATCGGGTGATTCCTAGACAAAGGGGGCGGGGCAAAGAGGACTGTCAATCAAATAGTTCAGTACAGTTGTTGATCCATGTCACAGGTGAGTTAGACTACATTTAAGAACAATTTTATCTGTCTGTCTCTCACCATATCTGTCTCTCTCTATCTATCTCTCTCTCAGCCTGTCTGTCTATCTCTCACCATATCTGTCTCTCTCTCTCTCTCTCTCAGCCTGTCTGTCTATCTCTCACCATATCTGTCTCTCTCTCTCTCTCTGTCTCTCAGCCTGTCTGTCTTTCTCTCACCATATCTCTCTCTCGCTCTCTCTCTCTCTCTCAGCCTGTCTGTCTATCTCTCACCATATCTGTCTCTTGGTCTCTCTCTCTCTCTCAGCCTGTCTGTCTATCTCTCACCATATCTGTCTCTCTCTCTCTATCTCTCTCTCAGCCTGTCTGTCTGTCTCTCACCATATCTGTCTGTCTCTCTCTCTCTCAGCCTGTCTGTCTGTCTCTCACCATATCTGTCTCTCTCTCTCTCAGCCTGTCTGTCTATCTCTCACCATATCTGTCTCTCTCTCTCTATCTCTCTCTCAGCCTGTCT
>JAKKZJ010000002.1:32899498-32904134 GCA_033441845.1 Pangasius mekongensis | reverse complement strand
TCATGGCAACGGTATTCCCTAATGGAAGTGACCTCTTTCGGCAGGATAATGCGCCCTGCCACGCTGTAAAAATTGTTGAGGAATGGTTCGAGGAACATGACAAAGAGTTCAAGGTTTTGACTTGGCCTCCAAATTCCCCAGATCTCAATCCAATCGAAAATCTGTGGGGTGTGCTGGCCATCAAGTCCGATCCATGGAGGCCCCACGTCGCAACTTACAGGACTTAAAGGATCTGCTGTTCATGTCTTTGTGCCAGATACCACACACACCTTCAGGGATCTAGTGGAGTCTGTTTTGGCAGCAAAAGGGGGACCAACACAATATTAGGCAGGTGGTTTTAATGTTAAGGCTGATCGGCGTATATAGTTTATGTGTATATAGTGCATGGTATATAGTGCATGTGTATATATGTATATAGTGTATGTGTGTATATGCATATAGTGTGTGTATATATAATGCGTGTATATATGAATGTGTGTGTATGGTGCATATGTATGTGTGTATATGTATATAGTGTATGTGTATATAATGCGTGTATATATGTATATAGTGTATGTGTACATAGTGTATGTGTGTATATGTATATAGTGTGTGTGTATTGTGTATGTGTATATAGTGCATGTGTATATGTATATAGTGTATGTGTATATGTATATAGTGCATGTGTATATAGTGTATGTGTATATAATGTATGTATAATGATAAAAGTTACTGTTACATTGCTATATACGCTAATCACTAACTCACACTGTACTATTATATCTAAATGATCTTATTACAATGTTATAGGATACTATTTATTACCCTATTATTACAACTATATATACACAAACGCTATTACACTACGATACATAAGTTATTACATTATTATTATACATTTATAACTATGTAATTATTACCCGATTATAAAGGACTATAGACTATCATATGTTTTTTTTGGCTAGTTAATTTCTGATATTCTAGTTCCACTGACCCGCCCATGATTGTGTCACGGCAGCCGTTAAGCCCCACCCACATGTGGGGAAGTGGGTGTGGGAGGAAGCAGGAGGGACGCAGGTCGCTGGTGTTATAAGTGTTTTATGTCAATACGTTTTGGTGTCAGTGTGTCTCACCCTGAAGGCCGTGCCCTCCTCGATGATGGTGGGAAGCTGAGAGAGGCAAATATCCACCGCCAGGTCCCACGCCTGCCTGCAGCACAACACAACACAACACACAGTTAACGTGTGTTAAATCTACTTAATAGCCATTAAAATGGACTGCAGTCGTCCAGGCTCTGTGGGGGCGGAGCCTTTCTGCTTCCGTGTGTGTGTGTGTGTGTGTGTGTGTGTGTGTGTGTGTGTGCTTACCACATGGCGTGCATGTAGGTGGGCGGCAACCTGGGGCTGCTAACCGGAGTGCAGTTGTATGACCTCATGATCCTCTCGGCCAATAGGAAGTTACGGAACAGACTGGCAACCAACAGATCCTGACGGAAGAGTTTCTGAAAAAGATCTACAGACAGATACGGATTAAACAGAAGATTCAGAAAACTCCACTCATGTGACGTGTTGCGCTCGATAGCTGGTCAATATGACAAAAACATCATATCACGATACTTGAAGACATTTCTACGATAAACAATATTCATCACTTAATGTCCACAAAAATAATTTAATTGCTACATCATTTCCATATTTTAACTTAGCTACTGTTTTTAACTGAACATTTTTGACAATTTTTTTGGATTATTATTATTTTTTTTTATGTTGAACTTATGAGAAGTCAAAATAATAACTAAAATATTAGCTTGAAATACGTTTTTTTTTTTTTTTTTTACATCAAAATAACGACATATGACTTACGGCGATGAGTTATGATGCCAAAACAAGATATTACATTTTAAAAAATGCAAAAATAACAACAAAATGATGTCAAAAATACTGACATAATGTATTAAGACAAGTTGAAATAATGAGATATTAAATCGAAATAATGATAAAATGTTTTCCGCTTCAGGGCTTCTGTAGTTATTAAGCACTGAAAAGAAGGAATAATAAAAAAAATGAGTTAAAATAATACAATTTTAAAGATTTTGTAAAAAAATAAAAAAAAACACAAATAAATTAATTGAAAGACTAAATCTTGCGATTTCATTCTGTTTGTGATGATTAAAAAATACCTCGAGTGTATTGTGATATAACGATATTATAACGATATTATAACGATATTATCACGATATCACGATATTATCTGCGATATCGTATCGACACAGCAGCATGATATAATCGTGAGCAGGATATACTTATTTACTGATACACCATCACTCAGAGCTCCGTCGCTCTTTCACTTTTTTGCTACAATTCCTGACTATATGAAACACACACACACACACACACACACACACACACACACACACACACACACGGTTTCATCTTTCATCTTCATCTTTCACGTTCCAATAACTCGAGAATTGCCTTCTTTCAGCCGCTCATGAATAATGCTATTAACTTTCATTAACCTTAATGGCGTCAGTGAGATTTGAGATTTAATAAAATTGTATAAAATCTAATTATGTTATTGTAATATATATGTGTGTGTGTGTGTGTGTGTGTGTGTGTGTGTGTGTGTGTGTGTGAGATTAAAACCCAGGGTGTTTTTTCCATTATGCGCTTTTCCATCGCTGATGTTTAATTAACAGCAGGAAGTGAGACGAGACATTCCCGCTCTCTCAGCTTCCCTCGGTCAAGAACAACATCTCAGACTTCGCCAGAGAGTTTAGGATTCCTCTGAAAACGTGAAAAGTTATGAAGTTTGGAGTCTTGATGTCTTCCTGAAATCCAGATCAGTGTTTCAGAGCTCTCTGTGTCTGGCCCTGAGTGTTATACAAAAACTGGAGATTTTTAATTTCATAGTTTGTCACTTCTGGAAAACGATTACAATTTCTGATGACCTCATCCTGTACTCGTCTTGTGGTCGTCCTCTCAAATGCTCTTTAGAATGTATAAGTCCCGCCCCCGGGGGCGTGTCTTGCTCTACGGTAGCAGTTTGTTAGCAGTAAACGCGTTTCTTCGATGCGTTTCCGGCTTCACGCTATTCCCTTTTCCCTTCGTGTGCAAGCTTCGTTCGTTACATTCTACACTGATTTTGCTTTAGGTCTTGGTTTATTTTTCAAAATGGTGCTAAAGGTGGAAGAACGTTCCTCAGAATAATGGTGCTGAAGTTTCTTAGAACCCTGAGAAACTTCGTCTGCTGTTAACAGAGCAGCGCTTCCGGTCCGGCTGTATCGCGAGGACCTCCGCTCTCGTGGCAACATGACGCGACACGACGCAACACACACACACGCGTCGTGGTTCTCTCGTGAAGGCGCGCCGGGGATCTATGCGGAAGTGAAGATTTCTCGTGAATTAAGACTTAATCTTAGTTTTTAGCGCACGCAAAGCATTCGTATCGGTTCATAAAACTGTGATTAAACCACTGGAGTCACATGGATTACTTTTACGAAGCCTTTATGAGGTAGAGTGCGTATATCGTTTGAGTCGACGATGATGCTGGTCTGATACGACGATGTGTGTTTTGCTTCTTTTTATTACGCCGTTGCGTCACAACTCACCAGCGCAAAATCAACATACTTTTTTCTTCTTAAATGGATGGATTGCGCAATAATGACGTAATAACGAATCATTTTGTTGCATGGGCAAAAAATAAACGTACCTATGTGACTGCTAAAAGACCACTCGCACTCACAGGTGTGTGTGTGTGTGTGTGAGAGAGAGAGAGACCGTGTGTGTGTGTGTGTGTGTGTGTGTGTGTGTGTGTGTGTGTGGGACAGAGAGACAGCATGACCTCTGACCTCTAGGCAGTACATTCCACGCGATGGTGTCTGTGATAGCAGTGAATATCCAGTTGAGCTCTCCTAATGGCGTCCTCCTGTCATTCAGACGCCCGGGGATCCTGAGGACACACACACACACACACACACACACACACACACACACACACACACAGACACACGATATGAATTATAGAGCAGGAAGTGCAGAATCTTACACTTCAATCATTTCCATATTTATCCCTCATCATCCTTCATCCTCCTTGTTCTTATTGACTCAGCAAGAAAAGAGGGAAGATCACAGTGTGTGTGTGTGTGTGTGTGTGTGTGTGTGTGTGTACCATCAGCACACACTGTGACAGCTGTTTGCAGAGATTACAGGACACACAGCCAATCAGAGGAAACCTAAACTTATCCTTGTGTAACTTCTTGAATCGCTGATGTACTCCAAGGGGGCGGAGTTAACAGCAAACAGGAAGTTTTGTTGAAACAGAATCTCACAGACGAATGAGAAACTTTTACTGAAAAGCATTTTCCTAATAAACATTCGATGAATTTAAGAGTTTAAGATCATGACACTATTTTCCCCGTGAGTGCCTTTGATTTAAACTCGTTTAAAGTGGAACGCATGCGTCTCGTCGACGAGCGCAAAAAAAAAAAATACAGAGTGAAAAAAGTTTCTTGTTTTGGGAAGACGTCGTTTAGGAAAAACACTGGTGTGATGGATGAGAGGTTTTTGGCGTTCCGGGTGTGAAGTACCAAAACAGAGAAAAATATATATCTCCAAAAATATCCGTAAACGTGTGGATCATCACGCGCTTCAACTGT
>JAKKZJ010000002.1:32886998-32894498 GCA_033441845.1 Pangasius mekongensis | reverse complement strand
CATTTCACACAGTGAAAGTTAGAGATTTTATAGCGATGTCAGTAATTTATTTATTTATAAGAAGCTCCATGGCAACAGAACGTATTGGCAGAAACCTCCAAAAAAAAAAAAAAAACTCTTATCCAACTCTAGCGTTTATATTGTGACATTGCGAATGGAAATTTAACATCAGCGTTAGCCGCTACATGATAACTTGCGCCAAACACACACACACACACGTTTATCAGAGTTTAATAACATAGCAACGTCGGCTTTACTCCGGCATCACACAGCTCTGATGGTAAACAACACCAGATACTGAATATGCAAATTAGATTATGCAAAAACACTCGCATTAATTAACACATAAGCATATTTTTTTTTACACACACACGTTTGTCAGGGAGATGCGGCGTTTAATTAGAGTGAAGATGTGACAGTAACTCCTCACAATGAGACACCTTCACACACACACACACACACACACACAGAAACTCCATTACAGAAGTGTGCATAAACAGCTGACGGAGGAGAGCAGGAGTGAATCTCTCTCTCTCTCTCTCTTTCTTCACCAGCTTGTCACGGTTAAGTGTTATTGATGAGTGGAGAGAGAGATGAGCTCCTGCTCTTTTCTCCTCCGTCACCCTCACTCCCTCCATCACTGTGTGACCCCTGACCCCTGGAGTGTAAAGACTCAGTGGAGTTTGAGTTTAATCTAAAATCTGACCGACACAGCGGAGTCAGGGGAGAGAGAGAGAGAGACAGACAGAGAGAGAGACAGACAGAGAGAGAGACAGAGAACAAAAGATACAGAGAGAGAGAGAGAGGTGGTCAAAGTGTAAAAGTGTGTGTGTGTGTGTGTGTATAGAGAGAAAGTAAGTGTGTGTGTGTGTGTGTGTGTGTGTGTGTGTGTGTGTGTGTGTGTGTATAGAGAGAAAGTGTGTGTGTGTCTGTGTGTAGAGTGCGCATGTGTGCATACAGAGAGAGAGAGTGTAGTGTGTGTTTGTGTAAAGTGTGTGTTTGTGTATAGTGTGTGTGTGTGTGTGTGTGTGTGTGTGTATAGTGTGTGTTTGTGTATAGTGTGTGTGTGTGTGTGTATAGTGTGTGTGTGTATAGTGTGTGTGTGCATGTGTGCGTGTATGTGTGTGTGTCTCTGACCTCCAGCTCCTGCTCCCTCTGCAGTGCGAACTGTTTGAAGGACTTGACGATGATGCCGGCGTTGGAGCAGTCGTACACGAAGATGGAGGGACTCCCCATCCACGTCTGCAGGTCATAGATGGACAGAGGGATGTACTGAGTGTAGTTCTGAAATAGAGGGAGGGAGGGAGGGAGGGGGGGGAGAGAGAGAGAGAGAGAGAGAGAGAGAGAGAGAGATTAGTGATGTACTTATTGTTCATATTATCACACCACTACATCACTGCTGCTGTCAGTACAGGTGTGTGTGTTTTATTGGTCATAAAAGAGGGAATGAAAGAGATGAAGAGATGAACAAAATGACAGGATGAAGAAGAGAAAGAGGGGGACAGATGGTGAAGAAGGTGTGGGAGCAGAGAGAGAGAGAGAGAGAGAGAGACAGACACAGACAGACAGACAGAAAGGCAGGTACAAAGACAGACACAAATAGACAGGTTAGGAAAGAACAGGCAGACAGACAGACAGAGACAGATAGATAGATAGATAGATAGATAGATAGATAGATAGATAGATAGATAGACAGATAGACAGATAGAGAGAGAGAGACAGAGAAGCAAACAGGGACAGAAAGAAAGATAGACAGGCAGACAGACATACACAAAGTCAGACAGATACAAGGCAGTGGACAGGTAGTGAAAGGTAGGTAGATAGATAGATAGATAGATAGATAGATAGATAGATAGATAGATAGAGACAGACACATAGATGGACAGATAGAAAGAAAGACAGACAGACAGGTAAGCAGACAGGTAGATGGACAGACAGACTGGCAATTAAAGACAGACACAGACAAATTTAGAGAGAGAGATGGAGAGACAGACAGACAGACTGACAAAAAGATAGACAGAGACACAGAGAGAGACAGAGAGAGAGGTAGAGCAGACTGAAACTGAGAGAGAGATGGGAAGAGAGTGAGACAGCTTTTCTCTGGATTACTGAGAATTTCTTATATTGACGGAGAGAGATGTTTAATACAGTTACTGAACTCTGTGTGTGTGTGTGTGTGTGTGTGTGTGTGTGTGTGTGTGTGTGTGTATATACGTACCTTGTTAAAGACCCAGATCTCTCCGTTGACGGTGGGACGGGGGACGCCGTGTCCGTTGTAGTGGAACAGGACGCGTTCCTCTTTAGCGTTCCTCCTCAGAGACGTACACAGCTTCTTCACCTCGTCCACTGTGGGGTCTAAACTCTGCTTATAGCGCGCCTGGAGGACGGGAGGAGAACACAACGCCTTACACAACCACGCTAATCACGCTAATCACGCTAATCACGCTAACGGCCGACTGCAAGCGAATGGCCACCAGTTAGCATTAAAACACTTTACATTCATCGTCAGCTCGAGTTCAGATCTTCCATCAGACAGGAGAGAATCACGGCTCAGGAACCTGGACATCTGAGCTCATTAGAACCTGAACGCTGGAGGTTCCTACAAAGTTCTGCAGAACTGCAGACTTCCAAATGCGGAAAAATCCGGAAATTGAGGCTCTTCTTTATTGTGTTAACGTTAATTAACAGATACGTAAAGGTTCTTCATTTCCTAATAGAACGCTATCTGTAAAGAAAACCTTCTGTTAGGGTTCTACATCAGACCTTTAAGGGTTCTCTCAGAACGACAAACACAGTTCCGGTTATTGTGATGGAAAATTTAAATAATAAACATAAAAATCGTGAAAATCAACTGACAATAAGAATAAAAATAACTAGTTTCAAACTCTTCTATTTCTCAACATGAGATGATAATAATAATAATCAATAAAACCTCCGATTTTAAAGCCTAATTGTTTTCGAATTTGTTTTTATCGATTCCTCTAGAAATAAATGCTTGAAATAAAAGGATCCAGAAACCGAACAGAAAAAAGAAGATCCAGCGTGACATTAGCTTTAATAATCTTATTCGTTTGATCGTAATCAAATAATGAGAAATAACCTAAGGATGTCTCTTTAAGAGGCGTCCTCACGTTGCCTAGCAACAGCGCTTTCATGACTTCAACCATCTGAACTTCAGGACATCTGAACCTCGGGATTAATGAGAACGAGAGACAAACTCCGTTTGCCATGTTCCCCAGAGACAGAACGAGGGATAGAGACAGAATGTGAGACAGACAGAGAGATGGACAGAGAGAGAGAGAGAGAGAGAGAGAGAGAGAGAGAGAGGGAGAGAGAGGGAGAGAGAGGGAGAGAGAGGAGGTGCAAAAGTTGTTGCGATTATAAATAAAGCGAATAAAGCGATGATGTAAACGTTTGTCATGACGTAGCGAGTGTCACTTATTTTTTTTATTTGCGGAGATTTTAGAATAGAAACGTGTCGATATGTAAAGTCAGAGAGACAGACAGCTCCAGGAAGCCGCAGGATAATAAAGCGCACAGACGAGTGTGAGTGTTCTTCCAGAAGCACTTAGAGAGGGTGTGTGTGTTACGAGTGTGTGTACGAGTGTGTATGTGTGTGTGTTCTCTCATTGTCTCATGGGCCCAGTGATGGTGGTGGAATAATGGACACAGAGACAGCAGGAGAAGAAGGTCAAGAACATCCGGACGCTAATTGTTGGAATGAGTTTACCAACTCGGTGATTCACTTCCTGTGTGTGTTTAATCACTCGTTCACTCGTTCATCTGTTCATCCTAATTGCTGACTGATGTACTCAGAAACCTTGCTACAAGAAAAATAAATTTTAAAAAAAAAATCAATAAAAAGAAGACGAGAAGAAGGAATGACTCACGGAAGAAACTTTTTTTTCTGAAATTTGACTGACTCCTGTTTGCTAGCGCGCTAGAAATAACCTCGTGTGGTAACTTTAGCTATCTATCTGTGTGAGCCAATCGAAAACAAAGAGGGCGGGGCTTTGATCTGGTCATTCTTTAAAAAAAAATAACTGCAAGGAAGTGGTAATTAATAACATAAAAAAGTGAGCTAGCTAGCTAAAGCTACCACTAGGTCACCTCTCCGAAATTTTGTAAAACTTCAGTGAGGAAAATAGCAGAGTATCAGTTACTACGACGTAACAATTATTAAACACAAACATCGTGTGACGAAGCCGTAATTTAAGTCGAAGTGGCTAGAGAAAGCGACATAGTGCCTAATATTTCTGAATGAGAATTGCACTCCCGATGTGATGTTGCCTAGCGACAGGGAATCCATGCATCAATGAGAGGCGGAGCTTATGTTAATCTGATCTGATTAGCACGAGTTAACTTCGTGGTTAGCTAACTCTACCGCCACCAAGTAGTGGTGGTTTGAATGAAACAAAATATTTAACTTGCTAACGAACTTGGCTACTACCTAATAATTTACCTAACATTAGTTATGCTAGCTACGTTAGCTAACCTTAGCACAATGCCACGGAATTAGAAACATTACACTGTGGAATACAGGTACTTTTATGCTAAGTATAAGCTTATAGTGATCAAATCCGTGATCAAACTGAATAAATTTAACTCCACCCCTCGATCCCCAATCATATAATAACACGATTAAATAAAACTAAACGATTATGTCTTCTGTTAGAACACGACTCGTCCCCAGATAACGAAGATAACGGAGAAGCTATCGTCTTGTGCTAGCGGGTTACACTATCGGCTGTGTTCCAATCTAAACGAAGGACGTCTCGTTCTGTGCTATCGGAGCGAGCGTGGAATGAGATTAGCCCGACCTTAAATGGAGATGTTATTAAATTAGCGAGCAGGATGAGACGAGCTCGAGTGTGGAACGTGTTATTCGAGAGGAGAGGATGGATGGGGAGATAACTTCCTCAGGTAGTGTGTGTGTGTGTGTGTGTGTGTGTGTGAGAGAGAAGAGGCTTTACATAGAGCTGTAGTCTCCCAAAAGACTTCACACCCTCTCAGATTCTCTCTCGCAGGTATCACCTCACAAAATCCCTCATTTCTCTCACTTTCCTTTTTGCATCTCTCCCTCCTGAGCTCTTCCTCGTCACGTTCCAGAAAGATGAAGAAGCCTTGGGCTCGTTTTAATTTTTTTTTTCTTTTCCTGCACGAAGACGCAGGACGTTTACGCGAACTCCGGCTATATACCAGCGCCAGAAAGACATTATTACGTGTAAATAATTTAAGAAAGCCGAAAGATTAAATATTCATGACCAAAGTCTGACATTTGCTTTTATGCAATACATCACAGTGATACTGCTAACATTTATGACTGTATAAAAGTACAATTTAAATTTTATTACCAGCACTGCATTTTAATTCGGGGTGTTTTTAACACGACCTCATCGACTCACCCGACACCCGAGTCACACACGTGGCCATTTCCATGACAACGCAAGGAGAACGTTTTACAACAAGAACGCGCTCGTTACCTTCAATCAGGACTGTATCGACGTTTCTGTTTATTCGTTTAACGTTAAAAAAATAAAATAGTGCTAACTAGCTAGCTAAGTAAACATAGTTAAAAGAACAATCTAGCTAAGCAGGTGGACTAGTTTGCTAGTTTCATAGTAGCAAATCTAATGTGATATTTTTAAAATATTTATTTTATTGCTCTCCCATTTTATTTGGAGCCGGAAATTAAATTACGTCAATGAATTTTTTTACGTCAATGAAGTTACGCTTCTGATATCTACATATGTCGCTTAGTTCCCTCGACACGCCGAAACAAATAATAATAAAATAATCGAATGGTCCTTAAGATGGCGTGATTTTAATCATTAAGTACAATATTTAGGAACACTTATTTTTTGCTAACTTATGACTGACTTAATAAACACGTGAATTGAAATTGAAATAAAATTTAAGAAAACTTCAGTTAATGTGTGATTTCACACCCGCGGTACGAACAACACGCGCAGAATAACCAGAACGTAAATCGGAAATATATTCACATATATTGCGATTAATTCGAAACGAGGCGCAGGTGACAGTTAAAAGACAAAACCCAGTGAACTAACACGAGAAGAAAAAACGGAAAGACGTGAAAGCAGAGCGTGGAAACGTCACGTGTGCTGAGACGGGGAATTCGTGACAACATGGTAACTTTGCTAACATGATGCGTGATTCGTTACTACTGAATTTAACATCTGATCATGCTAATTAATGCTAGTTAAAGAATGCTAGTTAAAGACATCTTAATGTAAAGCTACTTTAAGGAATCTCATGGGAATCATATTTTTCAAAAAAATAAACTAATACAACATAAAAAAATAAAAAATTATGTCACATAGTCCCACTGCTACGCTAACACCTGCAACTAACAGATGCTGGTTAGTTAAATTAACTAACTAACTCCTGAGGTCATTTTTTGCCGTATTAAAGTTAGCTAGCTAGTAATAACCTCGAGGTAATTTTTTAGCTGCATTTAAGTAAGCTAACTAGTAATGAACTATTTTTTAAAGGTTAAAAAAAAAAAAGTTTTTTGCACAAAAAACATTGTAAAACATTATAAAACAACTGCAGGTATGAAGGAAATAAAGTGCTAATTACTCCTTTATCAGTTTCACTATCACCTGATTAAGTTTATGCAGTATTAATTTGGATTAAAAAAATCTGTCCAGATTATTATTATTTTTTTTTAAAAAGAGTATTTTCATGTTGAATGAACTTACTTATTTATAGTAAGCTTTATTCAGTAACCATCAGGATGTTGTTGTTTTTTTTTTTTTTAGTATAAAAAAAGCATCTTCTTTACCTTTCCTACTGTGACATTACTGCAGAAAAAAGCTGAGAATTCTCTCACAGGAGGAAAAAAAAGAAATCATACAATAGTCGATGAGTCAAATCACGACACATACACACCAGGTTTATTGTGAGGGAGTGAGGAAAAAGTTGCTGGTTTCCGTGGTAACAAGGCATGATAGCTTTAACACTCTTTTCCCTGGAGCTGAGAGTGAACAAGGAGCAAGAGCGAGAGAGAGAGAGAGAAAGAGAAGGATCGGGACAAGGCCGAGCCGAAATGTAGAACTGACTGGAGGACTTTATTCTGTTCTAAAGCTCAGTTGGGGAAAGGTTCCGAGACTGTGGGGAGAGCCGTGTTTCCCAAAATGCCGAGCAGTGACTGACCTCGGAGAGGGTACAGGGAAGACAGAAACAATGGCGTATCAACACAGTATTCCCTAAAGTTCATCATTCTGTACACTTCAGTGTTTTCTAGACTTCAGAGTATTCCTTACACTCCAGCATTCCCCACACTGTAGTATTCCTTACACTCAAGCATTCCCCACACTGTAGTATTCCTCACACTCCAGCATTCCCCACACTGTAGTATTCCTTACACTCAAGCATTCCCCACACTGTAGTATTCCTCACACTCAAGCATTCCCCACACTGTAGTATTCCTCACACTCAAGCATTCCCCACACTGTAGTATTCCTCACACTCAAG
>JAKKZJ010000002.1:32846923-32854423 GCA_033441845.1 Pangasius mekongensis | reverse complement strand
TTTATTTGCTTTGTAGTAATAATAATAATAATAATAATAATAATAATAATAATAATAATAATAGTAATATTTTGGAGTGTGTTGTGAGTGTAGTGACCAGTCAGTGTTCCTGCCCCTCTGCAGGTGGTCTTTGTGGACGGGAACGGCCTGTTTCACTACAGAGGTCAGTGTGGAAATGAGTCCAGCACACACACACACACACACACACACACACACACACACACACTGCATTTAATTTATTACCACTCAACTAATAATGTACATCTGTGTGTGCGCGCGCGTGTGTGTGTGTGCGCGTGCATGTAGAGTTCGGTTTGGCGTGTCACCTCGGCGTGCTGTCGGACCTGCCCTGTGTGGGCGTGGCTAAGAACCTGCTCCAGGTACAAGGTGTGGTCAAGAATGATGAGCACACGTCACAGGTAAGAGCCCCGCCCCCTTCGTTAGCGCTCACTTCAGTAACTGAAAGCTGATAGGTTCCTTTTAGCGCTGGTGCTCAGGGCCATACAGGTCACTGACTGCAGCCTATCTGTTGCAGTGCACAAAGTATTGGCACCCCTCTACCTCCATCCAATGGATAAAGGACACACTCGTACCAGCAGAGCGCACACGCAACACACCTCCAGCACCCACTTCATAATATCTGCTCACACACACTCTTACATCATGCACTCGTGTAACCGAATTCAGTGTGTTTCACCGTATTGCGTCAGTCTGACGTGTGTATTACGACAACGGCTTTCTCTCTCTGTGTGTGTGTGTGTGTGTGTGTGTATTTATCCTTTACATATGTATATTTTTAAGGTGTTTTTTTGTTAAGTAAGAAAAATGAGTATAAAGTGCAAAATAGAAGACATTTTTTTATTGTATTGTACATATTATTATATTGTAATCCTTTTTTGTTTTTGTTTTTCAAAAAAAAGAATAAAAATCAAATGCAATAAATGAATTTTATCTTTCGATGTGTGTGTGTTTGTGTGTGTAGATCAGCGCTCTGAGTAAAGCAGGTGACACTTTCCCACTGGTCACTGATTCAGGAAAAATACTGGGACAAGTGAGATTTATTTATTTATTTACTTATTTACTTACTTACTTATTACTTTGTTAGTGTAACTACAATACTGTACACACACGTGTGTGTTCTCAGGCTCTGCGCAGTTCAGACCGCAGCACTAAACCCGTGTATGTGTCAGTGGGTCATCGGATTAGCCTGGACACAGCCGTCCGTCTCACACACTCCTGCTGCCGCTACCGCGTTCCTGAACCCACACGACAGGTTTTACACACACACACACACACACACACACACACACACCGAGTAGTTGCACTGCAGCCACTAGGGGGAGCTGTTCATCTACTGTAGAACAGGAAACATCATTATCACACACACATACACACACAGGGTTGGAGAGCATGTCCCACCTGTGTGCAGTAACTGGATCAAAGCGATAGCTGGTACATTTCATCTGGAACTAATCTCTCTCTCTCTCTCTCTCTCTCTCTCTCTCTCTCTCTCTTTTATTCCTCAAACCACAAGACACATGTTCTCATGTTCTCTCTGTCTCTCTCTCTCTCTCTCTCTCTCTCTCTCTCACACACACACCTGAACCCCATTTCCTCCCCACAGGCCATGCTGTAAATCAGACTACACTTTAATCAGAGTGTTAATAAGAAGACTGTAAAAAAAAAATCTCTACAACTGAGACACGAGAGAGAGGGAAAGAGAAGGAAAGAGAGGCAGAGAAAATGGGAGAGGGTTACAGATAGATGGATGGATGGATAGATAGATAGATAGATAGATAGATAGATAGATAGATAGATAGATAGATAGATAGATAGATAGATAGCAGGAGAGAGGGAGTAAGAGAAAAGGAGTGAGGGAGAAACAGCAAGAGAGAGGGAGAGCATGAGAAATTGGTCAGGTTGATATTTCAGGTCAGGGAGGGATATTTATAGGAGTTTGATGATGGGTAAGAGAGAGCGAGAGAGAGAGATAGAGGGTAGGAGGAACACAAAACCAAGATGGGAAAAAAAGAGAAAGATATTAAGAGAGTGAGGGGAAAATAGAAAAAGGTGAGAAAAAGAAGGACCCAAACAACACCATAAAACCCTTCCTCAACAACATAAACCCCTTCCCCAACACTCTAAACCCCTTCCCCAACACTCTAAAGCCCCAAACAACATCCAAAAATCCTTCCTCAACACCCTAAAACCCTTCTTCAAGAGCCCTTCTCAATACCCTAACGCCCTTTTCCAACATCCTAAAGCCCTTTCCCAACACCCTAAAGCCCCCAAGAAACAGCCTATAGCCCTTCCACAACACCCTAAAACCTTCTGTAAATCTAAAGCACCTAACAACACCCTAAAGCCCTTGTCCAAAATGCCAAACCCTCTAAAACACCCAGAAATCATCAAACAAGCCCTAAAACCCTTCCTCAACACCCTAAAGCCCTTCCCCAACACCCTAAAGCCCCCAAACAACACCCTAAAACCCTTCCCAGACACCCTAAAGCCCCCAAACAACACCCTAAAACCCTTCCTCAACATCCTAAAACCCTTCCCCAACACCCTAAAGCCCTTCCCAAACACCCTAAAACCCTTCCTCAACATCCTAAAACCCTTCCCCAACACCCTAAAGCCCTTTCCCAACACCCTAAAGCCCCCAAACAACACCCGAAAACCCTTCCCAGACACCCTAAAAGTCTTCTCCAACACCCTAAAGCCCTTCCCAGACACCCTAAAGCCCCCAAACAACACCCTAAAGCCCCCAAACAACACCCTAAAGCCCCCAAACAACACCCTAAAACCCTCCCAGACACCCTAAAAGTCTTCTCCAACACCCTAAAGCCCTTTCCAGACACCATAAAACCCTTTCCCAACACTCTAAAGCCCTTCTTCCACACCCTGAAGCCCTACCCTAAAACTCTAAAGTCCCCAAGAAACAGTTCTTCTTCAACACTCTAAAACCTTCTGTACATCTAAAATGCCTACCAACACCCTAAAGCCCTTGTCCAACATGCTAAAGCCTCTAAACCAACACCCAAAAACCTTCAAACAATGCGTGACTACACTAGCCATTTCTCATCTGAGCTACAATCTTAATTTAAAAACAATTGTAAATACGTGTCAGAGTATTAGAGGAAGTGTAGGATGGTGAAAAATATGTGTACCTCAGAAGAACCTAGGTTCGTGTGCAAGCATTCGATTTGGAGATCTGGACATTACTCTGCCGCCTTCCTGCAGCATCTTTTAAACTTCATACACACCCAAAAATGGTTAGCATGAGGTGTCATAGACATGGAGTGTGTGTGTGTTTGTGTGTGTGTGTAGTGTAGTGTAGGTTTATGTCTGTTGCCTATGTGTGAACTTTGGTAGAAAACAAATTACCTCCAATAAAGTGTTCAACCTGATATGACTCATCACAGAAGTGACCTCAGAGTGACGAACACTGCAGCAGAAAAAGCCGTGACGTTCCAGCAACTGAGGCCAGGAAGTCAAGGACGGCCAAGAGCTCCAGCACTGCAGAGATTTCATGACTGCTTTCTGTTTAATGCTCTAAATTGATTTTGATGCCTTCCTATAAATGAATGCACCTTGGCTAGGTCTAACAGTCCATAATGGTGTACTATATATTATTACACTCTGTTTTACACTCAGTATTCACCGATCAGTCATAACATTAAAACCACATGCCTAATATTGTGTAGGTCCCTCTTGTGCCGCCAAAACAGCTCTGACCCGTCAAGGCGTGGACTCCACAAGACCTCTGAAGGTGTGCTGTGGTATCTGGCACCAAGACATTAGCAACAGATCCTTTAAGTTGTGAGGTGGGGCCTCCATGGCTAGAACTTGTTCAGCACATTACACAGATGCTCAATCAGATTTAGATCTGGGGAATTTGGTGGCCAGGTCAACACCTTGAACTCTGTGTCATGTTCCTCAAACCATTCCTGAACATTCCTGCTGAAAGAGGCCACTGCCATTAGGGAATACCGTTGCCATGAAGGGGTGTACTTGGTCTGCAACAATGTTTAGGTAGGTGGTAAGTGTCAAAGTCAATCCACATGAATGCCAGGACCCGAGGTTTGTCCAGAGCATCACACTGCCTCTCCTGGCTTGCCTTCTTCCCACAGTGCATCCTGGTGCCATCTCTTCAAGAAAACACGATTCATCGGACCAGGCCACCTTCCTCTATTGCTCCTATGTCAGCCATTGCTATAACAGCCTGCACTCTTCTGGGAAGGCTTTCTACAAGATTTTGGAGTGTGGCTTTGGGGATTTGTACATTCAGGCACAAGACCATTAGTGAGGTTGGTCACTGATGTTGGGCAAGAAGGCCTGGCTCGCAGTCAACGTTCCAACTCATCCTAAAGCGGTTCAGTGGGTTTGAGGTCAGGGCTCTGTGCAGGTCACTGGAGTTCCTCCACACCAAACCTCTAAAATTATTTCTATATGGATCTTGCTTTATGCTGGAACAGAATACTGCCTTCCACAGACTGTTGTCACAAAGTTAGAAGCATACAATTGTCTAAAATGAAATTTCTGTAGCATTAACATTCCCCTTCACTGGAACTAAAGGGCCCAAACCCTGAAAAACAGCCTGAAAAACCCTGAAAAACAGCTGCTCGGCCATGGAAACCCATCCATGAAGCTCCCGATGCACAGTTCTTGTGCTGATGTTGCCTCCAGATGCGGTTTGGAACACTGTAGTGAGTAATGCATCAGAGGATAGGCAATTTTTTTTCTTCTTCAGCACTCAGCAGGCTCGCTCTGTGAGTTTGCACGGTCTGCTTCTTTGTGGCTGAGCTGTTGTTGCTTCTAGATGCTTCCACTTCGCAATAATTATACGTACAGTTGACCGAGGCAGATCTAGCAGGGCAGAAATTTCACAAACTGACATGTGGCAAAGGTGGCATCCTGTGACAGTGCCATGTTTAAAGCCAGAGCTCTTTGGTACGGCCCGTTCTGCTGCTAGTGTTCGTCTATGGAGATTGCATGCCTATGTGCTTGATTTTATACACCTTTTAGAAATGGGTCTGGTTGAAAAACCTGAACTCCGTCATTAGGAGGGGTGCACATACTTTGGCCATATAGTGTAATATGCATGCACAATGTAGCATAGTTCTCATTTGGTGCTGCAAGTTTTTAGCAAAATGTAAACTATAACACCACCCTGTGGCTCCTCCCCTTCCCGTATGTAGAGCAGCCGTTTAGTATAAATATAGTCTGATGTTTCAAATTTTAGTTCTTCATATGGGTGCAAATAATTAAACGATTCATCTTAATGAATTAGAATAAGTGACAGTTAATAAATGTGTTGGTGTATGATGTTTCTGTGTGTAACTGAACCTGTTCATGCTAATAGCGAGTACTTTATTGATCCCCAAGCGGAAAAAAACAAGAGCAACTGGGAGGACTTAATAAGACTTAACTGTTCACACGACTTTAAAAATGCACGAAAAGCTTACAAATAAGATGATTTATTTGATAATTTATTAATATCACAAATAAGAGGGAATAAAAATAGACATGTCAATAGCTAATAGTTATTTAGGGCGAGGAAGAGAAAAGCAGGAAAAGACAAATCGAGAGAGAAAATGGGGGACAGATGGAGGGACAGTGGGAGGGAGAGAGAGATGAATGAGGGAGATAAGAGAGAGGAAGAAAGACAAAGTGAGAGAGAGAAAGAAGGAGTGCTTGAGTGGGAGTCTCAGTGGGATTGTGGGTGCGTTGAGAAAACCCTCTGCTTTTAATGCATGCACACACACACACACACACACACACACACACACACACACACACACACAAACTATTATCCTAAAAGCTTCTTCCAGAGAGTGTGCCGGAAATAACAGGAAGCGTAATGTATATTTCATTTTTCAGATGGAGTTAGCCGAGTATTCGAACTATCATCTCTGATCTTATAGCTTCCTCCAATGCTCAGTAAGTGTTCTCAACACCCTAAAGCCTCGTAGAACACCGTAAAATCCTCCAGAAACAGCCTAACACCCTTCTCCAACACCCAAAGGCATCCAAAATACAGCTTATAAGCACCCTAAAGCCTCAATAAAGCACCTAAAGCCTCCATAAAACACCATAAAGCCTCCATAAAGCATGTTAAGGTCTCCATAAAACCGCCTAAAATCTCCATGAAACACATTAGAGCCCATATAAATCACCCTAAAGCTTTCATAAAACACCTTAAAATCCTTCCCCAGTACCTAAATCCTCCATCAAACACCCTAAAAACTCCATAAAACAGCTTAAAGACCTTCCTCAACACCTTAACACCTCCATCAATCACCCTAAAGTCTCCATAAATCATGTTAGGGTCTCCATAAAACAGCTTAAAGACCTTCCCCAACACCCTGAAGCCACCATCAATCACCCTAAAGCTTCCATAAAGCATGTTAAAGTCTCAATTAAACACCCTAAAACCTCCATAAAACACCTTAAAGTTCTTCCACAACACCTACATCCTCCATCAAACATCCTAAAGCCTTCTTAAAACACGCTCCCAAACACCCTAAAGCTCTCCACACACCCTAAAGCTCTCCAAACACCCTAAAGCTCTCCACACACCCTAAATCTCTCCACACACCCTAAAGCTCTCCACACACCCTAAATCTCTCCACACACCCTAAAGCTCTCCACACACCCTAAAGCTCTCCACACACCCTAAAGCTCTCCAAACACCCTAAAGCTCTCCACACACTCTAAAGCTCTCCACACACCCCTAAAGCTCTCCACACACCCTAAAGCTCTCCACACACCCTAAAGCTCTCCACACACCCCTAAAGCTCTCCACACACCCTAAAGCTCTCCACACACTCTAAAGCTCTCCACACACTCTAAAGCTCTCCAAACATCCTAAAGCTCTCCACACACCCTAAAGTCCCTGACACCCCAAAAACTGCAGGACACCCTGAAGCCCTCAACACTACATGCCTACTAGGGCAAGATTTCAAATTTGGGCACATAGTAGAAGTGACTCTTTTGTATTTTTGTTGTGTTTCGCAAAGTTTGCACTTGAAATTGTCTCCGGCTTTGTTTCAAGACGCTTGTCACCATTAAAAGGCTCTCGTCGAGCCTCGTGATGAAGAGTTCACGCTGTGATGGAGACGAGCGGCAAATATCACGCCACATTTTAACACAAACCACGTTTCTCAGCTACCTCTCTGCTGTCTTCTCTCTCTCTCTCTCTCTCTCCCACTCTCTCTTCATCTTCTCTTTCCTCTCCTCTCATTCCCTCCCACACCAACCTCTGAGAGCCAGGCTATGGACACACACACACACACACACACACACACACACACACACGAAGTGCATCTCAGATTGTTTTCTAAGATTTTTTATCCCTTAACTTTTATACCCACGCTCTCAGCTTTCTTTAGCTCTACACTGCCTTCTTTTCCTTCCTGAGTTGCTCTGTGTGTGTGTGTGTGTGTGTGTGTGTGTGTGTGTGTGTGTGTGTGTGTGTGTGAGAGAGAGAGAGAGAGAGAG
>JAKKZJ010000002.1:32777633-32788525 GCA_033441845.1 Pangasius mekongensis | reverse complement strand
ACAGTGTGTAAAGTGTATACAGTATATAGTGTATAGTGTGTAAAGTTTGTACAGTATATATTGAACAGTGTGTAAAGTGTATACAGTATATAGTGTACAGTGTGTAAAGTGTGTACAGTGTGTAAATTGTATAATGTTGTACAGTGTGTAAAGTGTTCACAGTATATAGTGTACAGTGTGTAACGTTTGTACAGGGTGTACAATGTGTACAGTGTGTAAAGTGTATAATGTTGTACAGTGTGTAAAGTGTATACAGTATATAGTGTATAGTGTGTAAAGTTTGTACAGTATATATTGAACAGTGTGTAAAGTGTATACAGTATATAGTGTATAGTGTGTAAAGTTTGTACAGTATATATTGAACAGTGTGTAAAGTGTATACAGTATATAGTGTATAGTGTGTAAAGTTTGTACAGTATATATTGAACAGTGTGTAAAGTGTATACAGTATATAGTGTATAGTGTGTAAAGTTTGTACAGTATATAGTGTACAGAGTGTACAATTTGTCCAGTGTGTAAAGTCTGTACAGGAAATGGATTCTATGGAACTGCTAAGAGCTGAAACCCAATCTGTCTCCAACATCAACATTTACTCTAATGGCTTTCAGACTTTCCTCTCTCTCTGTCTCTCTGTCTCTCTCTCTCTCTGTCTCTCTGCCTCTGTCTCTCTCTCTCTCTCTGTCTCTCTCTCAGTCTCTCTGTCTCTCTCTCTCTCTCTCTCTCGTCTCTCTCAAGTTCAAAAATGACACAAATGTTAGATTAAATTATTGACAAAGAAAATATCACAGGGAAAATGTAAGATTAATAACAAGTTAATATAATGAGATTAATTATAAAGAAATAGGAAAAACTTCTCTCTCTCTCTCTCTCTCTCTCTCTCTCTCTCAGTTTACCAGTTCGTTTTTAGTAAGAATGTTATAAATCACATTGTTGCCAAAGCACATAGTGCAGGTGGATTAGAACACGATGTATATATTTACAGCTTACACATACCGTATATCAGCATTTATGCGTAAACATAAACAAGCAAATAAACAAACAATAAACAGGTCAGTAACTGAACGAGCTATGAAGAGCTGATATTCAGGGTGTGTGCGGGACAGTCGGTGTCTCACTCTCTCAGCCTGGGACATTTCCGACACATACTTTATACTTCTCTCTCTCTCTCTCTCTCTCTCTCTCTCTCAGTCCCTTCATTTTCCTTCATTCATCTCCAGTACTAATAGATCAAACTTGTATTGGATGTTTGACTGTAATCAAGGTGTGTGTGTGTGTGTTGTGCTGTTATAGTAAAATAATCAACAACAGGATGGTGTGATGAAGCGGAGTTACTGTTCCACTCATACGCCGATTAATTTCCTATTACAGCACGTCCCCTAGCGTTTTATTCCTCTTACACCACACCATTTTGCTAACGATTACAATTTTTTATTTGCCAAAGAACAAATAAGGACACGTCATACTCTTAAATCTATTTATAGCTCCAGCTACCGTTGCGCAACATCTGTGAAACAAGTTGTCACTTATGTTACAGCAGCTATAAACAGTCGTTCCTTTTCTTCTTCTCCCTCTTGAAGTTAATAAGACAAAAGAAAGTGCAGTTTGTCCTGTTACCGAGAAACCGCAAAGAAGCGTGAGCTCCTCTGTCCTGAAGACGTCGGAGAACTTAGAGTTACAGCTCTACCTCTGTTACAAAGCTCTGACACTGGAGACTCCTTCCATCAACGTTAAATAAACGTCTCCTTCTTTCAGGAAAACATTTTTTTTCAATCTGTCGACGTGGACAAGTCTCTGTGAATGAGCTGTTACTATGGAAACGATAAGCAGTATCAGAAAAGCGCATCGATATAAAATCTGCGCTGCTGTCAGAGCTGCTGTTATAGAAAACAAATCAACACCTTCTGACCAATCAGAGTGCAGAATCTGAGGGGAGATAAACGGAAGGAGCTTTTCTTCTTCACTCGGAAAGCGCTAACTCAGCCTCCCCGACGCCATTTCATCACCGCATTCACACTCTCAGTCTGCGGTAACGGTGATGTATAGCTTCATTAAATCATCTCTCCTCATTTCTTCTTCTCTCATATTCTTCTCCTTCGCTCTCTGCTCCTCACAGTGTTCTTCTTCTTTTCTCTTTGATCGCCTCCTGCTTACTTTCCTTTCTTTTTGTTTCCTCTCATCTTCACTTCTCCTTCGTCAGACATTCTCATTCCGTCTCTTTTCTTTTCGCTCTCATTTCTTATCTTTTTATTCTCATCTTCTTATCTCTTCTGCCGTTATCATTTCTTATTACGTTGTTCCAGCATCTGTCTGGCCATCAGCATCCCTACTCTGTGCATAACCGCACCTGTACCAGCTGGTTCCGCTTCACGGGCCCTTTCACGCGCACTTTTTTTCTACCGCTCGTTTGAAATCCCAGCAACATCACCCTCGTGCGTGATAATGGTTCTGAGCACATCACGCTTCACACTCACGGACGGCATCAAGGTCACGGCTGTAAACCCAGACAGCACGCGGTGTAACGACAACGAGCAGCTCGCTCAGCTCGTCTGACTCGCAATGTAACTGTATCTCAGGCGGCTCAGGGTGTGTGTGTGTGTGTGTGTGTGTGTGTGTGTAGAAAAAAAGAGATCAGGGATTCATTTAAATGGGAAGCTGTTAAATTGCTCTCCAATAAGGTTCTGTCCATCTTTTTTTTTTTTAATTTTCATTTCATGCGTGTGTGTGTGTGTGTGTCCAGTTAAATGTCTCTTTATGGATCCACAAGGCTCTGATCTAATATGAAAGTTTCACACTAAAGGGCACACACACACACACACACACACACACACACACACGCCCACTCGAGAGCGTCCTTCTGCACCCCGTAATAACACTTACATAATCCTCGAGCTGCTTCTGTGTCTATGTCAAACTAGGTGTGTGAAATTCTCCCAGGACATACAGATGTTTAACCTGCTGAATCCATGAAGAGGCCCAGAGGTTTCACAGCCAGATGTTCAGCCAGGTTGTTGGTGCTGGCTGACTTGCTGTAGGACGATTTTTAAAATTTTGTTTCCGTATGTTTTTTTTTAATCTCTTTCCATCATCATGTTAAGCACATAAATGAATAAACTCACTCCTTTAGCTTGCACTGTTTTTTTTTCAGGATGTAAAATAACAACTTTAGCTCTTCAGTTGAGGATACAGCGGGAACTTTCAGTCTGTGTTTTCAGAATTACCGAGTAACGTCTTTTTTCCCCCCACAGTGAATTCTGTTAGATTCTGATTGGTCAGAAAGTGTTGATTAATTTCTAGAAGGTAGCGCAGCTGCAAATCACAGGTTTATATTAATGCGCTCGCTCTAATACGGTATCGTTTCTGTAGTCACTCATTTACAGGGACTTGTATGGCGGATAAACGAATTTAAAAAAAAAACATTGATATGGTGACGTTTTCCAATTTAAGGAAGGAGTCTCCAGTGTCAGAGGTGAAGCTGTAACTTTAATGGTTTTCTGCCATCAGAGGAGTTTACACTTTTTTTTTTACACGGTTTCTCAGTAACACGACAAGCTGCGTTTCTCAAGAGAGAGAAAAAAGAGAGGCTGGTGACGGAATGGCTGTTTATAGCTGCTATAATGTACGTGGGAACGGGAACTACCTTGTTTGCTGAACATTATATCTATAAGTAACTATAAAAGGATAAAAAAAAAAAGTATTCAAAATTGCTGTCAAGTTGCTGTAGTGTAAGAGGAATCAAACTCGTCACCGATCAGAATTTCACTACACACACAGTGTTTATTACTGAACAC
Source organism: Pangasius mekongensis (assembly GCA_033441845.1). Lineage (NCBI taxonomy): Eukaryota > Metazoa > Chordata > Actinopteri > Siluriformes > Pangasiidae > Pangasius > Pangasius mekongensis. The sequence continues at coordinate 32,784,737 of JAKKZJ010000002.1, read as the reverse complement.
ACTACCGCATATGTGCGATGCTAGTAATGGAGCAGGAGCAACACATGTAATGACCTAAGCACCAGCCGAACAGTCGCCGCTGTCGGGATGTGTAGAGGACGGAGCTATACGGAATGATAATGACAGCGTTAGCGAGGAAGTTCCCGTCCACAGCACGGATACTCACTAAATAACCACAGAACCACACGTGGAGAGGATACGAGGACCTCGGAGACGACAGTGAGCGCACGGAACAGACAGCTGGAAGACAATCCCTCACGATAAAATCTCCAATGATCCCCACAGACACACACACACACACACACACACACACACACACACACACAGAGTGGCATGATGACAGCTGGCTGACTCCACACACTCAACCATATCTGCATAACGCGCAGGGGAAATGAAATCCGAGTAAAACGTGTACGTGACCTGAACGCACATGTGTACCAGGTGGAGCTGCAACACGGAGATGAGATCGTTTCTTATCCACATACTGAAATGCAGATTCACATAAATAATATAAACAGCCGCCTTCACAGACCGGTTCTGCACCTGATCAGGTTATAAAAGTACTTTACATCTGCGTGTCCGAGGACCTTGTGGTGCGAATCATTTACGCCTGATGTTCAGTAATCCACCTGTAAAGGTTGAGTTTAGTGCTGTTTATCTCTAAGAGGGTAAAAAAGTGTCAATTTGGTCTAAATGAGACATAAAAGCAGCAAGGCACGAATTTCATTATTTAGTTACGGAAAAACAAACTTTGTCACACCTCACCCTGTTTTTCAGTAAGAAATGCTCATTTAATCAAGGACACTACTGAGAAAAAAGGAAGGAAGGAAGGAAGGAAGGTTTTTAAAATGTCGTCAATGATGAGCCAGAAATGTGATGTCGTTACGAACAACAATTTCGAAAACTATTTTAAATTTCGATTGTAAAAAATAAACCCAGGCTCCTGAGTGATGCAGCAGAAAAGCGTCTGCCCTATAAATGGGAGACTGCGAGTTCGAATCCTGATGATGCCACAGCCGTCACGAGAGCGTCACGAGAGCGTAACTGGTGTGTCCTCAGGGTGGGAGGGGCATAATCTTGCTTTCCTGTCAATCACAGCGTCGCCAGCCAATCACGGGTGTCTGTGAGATCATGTATGCGGAAGGTGGTAGATAGCACTTTCCTCTGAGTATAATAGCTGCTGTATAATTCAGGAGTACAATAGCATAGTTAGCATAGAGAGTTAGCTAGTAGCTAGTGGGAACTAACCAAGATCAAACTGGGGAGAAAATAGTCATTTAAAATCCATTTAAAAAAATTAAACAAAAAAGAATGTGACAACATGCAAAATCCTTTTGCGATCAGAAATCACAAGTATTTCTGCTAAGTTTATACCAAAAAAAAACCACGTTATAAACGTTTAAATACGCTGTATTCGATTATCTCGGTATATCGTTACACTGGTTTATCGACGCACCTCCAAAGTCAGAAGTTCAGCGTTTGATGTACAGCACAGGAGTTCGAACGGAAAGACGAGTGTATCGATCAGAGCGGGGAAAGCAGAACGGAGGAGTGTGTTCTTCTGCAGGATCATTACACACCCGCCACGGCATGATGGACTATCACCTTAGCTCCTCATAACAACACTCTTTCTCTCTCTCTCTCTCTCTCTCTCTCCCCCTCTCTCTCACACACACACACACACACACACACACACACAAAACCAACACACACACACACACACAAAACCAACACACTCACACACACACAAAACCAACACACACACACACAAAACACATTTATTTTTATGCATTTGTTTTCCTTTAAATAATAAAGAACCCGTGCGTTATATATTCTCAAACACACACACACACACACACACACACACACACACACACAAAACCAACACACTCACACACACACAAAACCAACACACACACACGGAAAACACTTTTATTTTTATGCATTTGTTTTCCTTTAAATAATAAAAGAACCCGTGCGTTATATATTCTCAAACACACACACACACACACACACACACACACACACACACACACACACTAACAACACCCATAAAGATACACCAAGGCAGGGAAACACACCCACACACACAAATAACAAACCCGCATAAAACTTACAACCACCCACCCACACACACACACACACATTCTCGCGCTTTCTCTGCTGTAGTCAGCATTTTGCAGCTCTGGGCTACTTGAGATGCAGGTGGGTTTATTAAAACACACACACACACACACACACACACACACACACACACACACACACACACACGGTGTGTCTCCATGGCAATCTCATACTGGAAAAAGCTCTATAAACATTAGAACTCAGTTTCTCACTTTTACTGCAGCCGTGACCTGCTGTTTCGTGCTTCAGTCTTAATAACTATCATGCATGCACACATATGAGCACGCACACACACACACACACACACACACACACACACACACACACACACACACACACAGAGATTGACAGAAGCCTAAATCTGCATATATGTGTACATATACAGACTTGCACATGCTCACACACAAACACAGATGGATGCAAACATCTGCATATACAGGGTTTATGCATTCATGACTCTCTCTCTCTCTCTCTCACACACACACACACACACACACACACGAGCATATCAACATCTGCACACAGTCATCTGCAACATCATACACACAAAGATACCGAAACAAGAAACACTCAAAGATGCTCTCACATACATGTATCTATTCTGGCATTCACACAAATGCGCGCACTCACACACACACACACACACACTCACATTCACTAAATTACGTCTTGTGTTAACTCTTATGTTTTTGCTCCAGAATGTAGTACTACAATGTAAAATGGTGAATGTGAGAGCAGTAAACTCTGAACGAGAGACTAAACAACACTCGTCTTTCTCTCGCTCTCTCACGCACACACACACAGCTGGAGATTTTAATAAGAGCTCGTTGCCTCCATGCCCTCAGGCTTATCGCAGTATGATGGCTTCCCTCAGCGCTCACTGTTGCGCCCGGCGCTAATTACCATTCATTAGCACTGCTAGCAGCAAAACGGGAGCCGTTACATCGAGCTTTCCACACAGCATGACTGGTCTAATATGAAACCTCTAATGATTTCACACTGATTTACTATGCAAGCGCCGTCTACCCGAGAGCTGTGAACACACTGTCATCCTCGAGCGCACTGCCTCTCTCGCTCAATTCATCTCTGAGTCATTCACTGATTCCTTTAATGAATCAGGGGAATCAATTCGAAAGCACAAACAAATCAAATGAACAAACCATGCTTGTGTAAAACGAGCACAACGGGTCTGACCTGCTGATGTTTCTTCTCTGTGTGGTGAATCAAAAGAATCGAACAGCGACTCAATTAAAGGAGTCATTTTAAAGAATCCAATGAATCAAACATTGATTCATTTAAAGGAGTCGTTTTAAAGAATCAAATGAATCAGTTCAGTTGTAATGCCACTACTAAAGTCGTAATCTCTACTTAAACCGTCCAAAAAAAAAAAAAAAAAAGGAAAGAGGAAATGACACTAAGCAGCTGATGGAAAACGATTTTGTTCTCATTTTGCCAATTTTGAACAGAAACGATGATGAGAATGAAAAAAATCTGTATATTCTGTTTGGCTGTTTTGTGAGAATCAAAGCTAAGTTTAGAGTCTGATAATTATATCTTCCTGGTTGCATTTTTGGAAATTTAGAAACTTAGGAAGAGAGCCAGAGGCCAGACACACTAATAAAGTGATTTATCCTGGCAGAGAAACAAGAACTTGGCTAATAACGGCCTTAATTTTAGATTTATTGACCCTCACTGGATTTCATCGTTAGCTTTGTATTTTTGGTCAAAATGTATTTTTCCTTTTTGTTTACATCTTTTCCAGTTTTAGTTAAACTTCGCGTTTTAGTCAGTCCAAATCAGGTACATTCTTCATCCTCTGTGTTAATAAAACTTATCCAATAAATCATCTAAATATTACAAAACTACAGATGTTTACTAAATCACACGAAAGCTAATAATAATTCTGATGCAGCTGAAGTGTTGGTGTCTTTCTGCAGCTGATTTGAAAACTTTCACCTTTAATGCTATAAACGTGACGTGCGCTTTCGGCTCGCTGAGACTCTCCGAGCGTTAGAGCAACATCAGTTTCGGCAGAAGAACTTCAGGACAAGTTTTCGGCATAAATATAAATATTTCGAGTTGAGATGTGTGAGCAGTGTTGCGGTGTTGGCAAACAGTGTGTGGACACATCCAAACTCCGGCGCCAAAAATAAGCGAAGGTGTGGGTGGATGAACGCGTCCTGGCATTCAGTGAGACGGGAGAAAGACACACGTGAACAAAAAGCAAATCCACGTGTGTGTGTGTGTGTGTGTGAGCTCATAAAACTCACACAGGCGAGTCCACGTGCTTCACACACTTCAGTGACAGCGCAGGGAAAAACAACACAAAAAATTCAGTAAAGACGACAAACAACTGATTAAGTTTCAGTGTTTCCTCATGAAGCCTTTTATTTCTGCTATTTGGTTGTGATTATATTTAGTTTCAGTATTTATCCAAGACAGTTTTTATTTTTTGTACTCGACCTTGATGACTTTTAGTTTTTATATTTAGCATTGCTATTTGATCACGACTGTTTAGTTTTTTTGGTATTTGACTGTGACAGTGTTTTGTTTTTCAGTATTTGATCATGATGATGTTTAGTTTTTTGGTCTTTAATCATGATGATGTTTAGTTTTTTGGTCTTTGATCATGATGATGTTTAGTTTTTTGGTCTTTGATCATGAGAGTGTTTAGTTTTTTGGTATTTGATCATGACAGTGTTTAGTTTTTTGGTATTTGATCATGAGAGTGTTTAATTTTTTGGTCTTTAATCACGACAGTGTTTAGTTTTTTGGTATTTCATCATGATGATGTTTAGTTTTTTGGTCTTTGATCATGACAGTGTTTAGTTTTTTGGTATTTGATCACGATGCTCTTTAGTTTTGGTGATTAACTGTAATTATGTAGAGGTTTTTTATGTATTTACTCTGTTGATGCCTCGTTTTAATTACTTGACTGTAATAGTGTTTACTATACTTGTGTGTGGTGTTAAATTCTGGTATTTAATTCTAGAGATGTTTAGTTTTTGGCATTTTATCAGGATGATGTTTACTTTTTGGTAAAATGATCTTCCTGCTTAAGTGAAGTAAGACATGACTGTGCTCTGCTTAATGTTAAGCATTAAAATACATCTTTAGATACATATGCTCACAGTGCATTGTGGGAAAAAACACATAATTACCGACTCTCAGGAAGCATTTTTGGTATTTGAGGAGTCTTTAGGTGGCTCACGCTCAAGCAGAAGATTTCACTAGATCCAATTTGTAGCGTTTGGAACAGATCCTGTTAAACCCTGCTGTAAAGCGTATGTCTTCTCAGTCCCAACTCGCAACCCGACCCGGGAGATTCGCCTGGAGATTTAACCCAGATGGTCGAAAAATAAATAAAGAAATAAATTTAAAAAACACATGACATCATTTTCTCATGCTCTAGTTGAAAGTGGAAAAGGAAAACGGATTCAAGTAGGAAATAATGCTGTATGAAAATCCAGAATTTTCTTTCGATGAGGTTTTAAAATGATCTTGTTTTTGTGACAGACAGTTTGCCAACATGCCAACAACAGCCGATAACATCTGATAACCTGCGTCAAAGCACGAAGGCATAAAGGCTACAGAAATATGTAAGTTCTTATACAAAGGTGTGTACGTTTCCACGCTGAGAGATCAAATCTAACAAAACATATGGTCACTGCTGCGTTTGGTCGCATTATATTCAGCATGAACGTGCCTTCAGACTGCGATGAAGACGCCGTTTGAATGGTTAAGTCAAGTCAGAGATGGTTTAGTCCAGTTGGACAGGTCACTCCTCATGATAACTTATCATTCAGGTGCTTTGCTGCAGATTTTAACTCACAAATCTACAGTGTGTGTATGAATGATGCAAATGATGGTTGTGTGTGTGTTTGTGTGTATGTACTGTAACTGACAAACTATGAATCATATTTATGATAAACCACATGATAAAACACTACCAAGTGAAACCAACACACACTCGATTGTGCCAGGGGTTTATGCCAAGGGGTGTGCAGATGTGCAAGCTACACACACACACACACACACACACACACTTTCGATCTGCGACATGTCTCACTGGAATTTGACGTTTCATTTTCAGCATTCTTGCCGAGACAGCAGCTGTATGCGGAATGATAAACGGGCGTCTGGGCGTCTGTGTGTGTACATATTACATCTTGAGAAACACTGTTTATTCAGAAGCTATTCCGCTTTCTCCATTCAAGTGTATGCATGTCCAGCAGCTGCAATTCTGTTGATTTGAATAATTAGACCTGTGTGTGTGTGTGTGTGTGTGTGTGTGTGCTCTCTCTATAACCTGTGTAAGTAAATGCCTGTAGAGACTAAGTGATGCTCTGGATGCCGGATTGTGACAGTGCACAGCAGACGATGATCAAATAGCAGCTGCGGGGACATCAATTCCCTTTCTGTCTAACACACACACACACACACACACACACACACACACACACACACGCTCATGGCCACTGGTCATATATTTGGCAGCCACTTCAAACAGAAAGTGAACACGGCGTCTCCTCATTCCGGCTCTGTCACTGTGCTCAATCATTTTATCATATTCATCATGGTGATAAAACACACACACACACACACACACACACACACACACACACACACACACCACTACTGTATTGAGAGACAGACAGAAAGATCTATCAATAAAGATATTTCATTTTGATTTTGACAGATTTATATGCAGACAGACAGACAGACAGACGGAAAAGCAAACAGAGAGACAGTCTGGCAGACAGACGGATAGATAAACAGACAGACAGGCTGACAAACGGGTTTAACAGACAGATGAACAGACAGACAGACAAGTGAATACACACACAGACAGACAAGAAGAACAAACAGACAGACAGACAAGTGAATACACACACAGACAGAAAGATGAACGGACAGACAGACAGACATGATGAATGCAAGATGAATACACTGACAGACAGATAGAGAGACAGACAGACA
>JAKKZJ010000002.1:32772633-32775133 GCA_033441845.1 Pangasius mekongensis | reverse complement strand
CCTGTATCGGCGGGGGACGGGATCCAAGCCCCCAGCGGATGCCTGAAGCCGCGGGTAGTAGCAAGCACTATACGCTATATATAAAAACAACAGGGCAGCATATACAGCGTGGATTTCATCACTTTACTCACAACGGCAGCAGTTTAAATTACGAATGTTTACTGTATTTCTGGAATTTTCTATCTCCTTTTCCCGGACCACGGTCATCGGCGGTTAAGTGAAACAGCGATAACTGAAACAGAGGATACAGCGATTTTACTGTACGGTTCCTTTTTTGCTCGACAAAATTGTTTTTGCTGTTCTTTTGTTGCTATTTTCTGCACAAACTGCAAAATACTTTGATATGTATGCAGCGTTTCAAACTTATTATTATTATTATTAAATATAATAATAATAATAATAATAATAATAATAATAATGCATCTCTCCCTATACTAAAGGCATTCTTGAGCTGAGTTTGAGCTATAGAGACAGATAGAATGATAAACAGAAAGACAGACAGGCTGATAGAAAGCCAGAGAGACAGACAGACTGATAGACAGAGAGAGAGGCTGATAAACAGAAACACAGACAGATAGACAGACTGATAGACAGAGAGACAGACAGACTGACTGACAGACTGATAGACAGAGAGACAGATAGAAAGCCAGAGAGACAGACAGGATAGACAGAGAGACAGGCTGATAGACAGAGAGACAGGCTGATAAACAGAAAGACAGACAGATTGATAGATAGACAGACAGACAGACTGATAAACAGAGAGACAGACAGACTGACTGATAGAGGGAGAGACAGACAGGCTGATAAACAGAAAGACAGACAGACAGACAGATAAACTGAGAGACAGAGAGACAGATTGATAGACAGACAGAAAGACAGACAGACTGATAAACTGAGAGACAGAGAGACAGATTGGTAGACAGACAGAAAGACAGACAGAAAGACAGACAGACTGATAGAAAGCCAGCCAGACAGACAGAAAGACAGACAGACAGACAGACAGACAGACAGACTGATAGAAAGCCAGAGAGACAGACTGATAGACAGAGAGAGAGGCTGATAAACAGAAAGACAGACAGACAGAAAGACAGACAGACTGATAGATAGACAGACAGACAGACAGACTGATAAACTGAGAGACAGAGAGACAGACTGATAGACAGACTGAGAGACAGACAGACTGAGAGACAGAGAAACAGACGGACTAATAGACAGACAGACTGAGAGACAGAGAGACAGACGGACTGATAGACAGAGAGACAGACAGACAGACAGACAGAGAGAGAGACAGACAGACTGAGAGACAGAGAGACAGACAGACTGATAGACAGACAGACTGAGAGACAGAGAGACAGAGAAACAGACGGACTGATAGACAGAGAGACAGACAGACTGATAGACAGACAGACAGAGAGAGAGACAGACAGACAGAGAGAGAGACAGACAGACTGAGAGACAGAGAGACAGACAGACTGAGAGACAGAGAAACAGACGGACTGATAGACAGATAGACAGACTGAGAGACAGAGAGACAGAGAAACAGACGGACTGATAGACAGAGAGACAGACAGACAGAGAGACAGAGAAACAGACGGACTGATAGACAGACAGACAGACAGACTGAGAGACAGAGAAACAGAGAAACAGACGGACTGATAGACAGACAGACAGACAGACTGAGAGACAGAGAAACAGACGGACTGATAGACAGATAGACAGACTGAGAGACAGAGAGACAGACGGACTGATAGACAGATAGACAGACTGAGAGACAGAGAGACAGAGAAACAGACGGACTGATAGACAGACAGACAGACAGACTGAGAGACAGAGAAACAGACGGACTGACAGACAGGCAGATTTCTCTGTTTATAATCGAGAGGGAATGAAGTAAACACAGTGATAATAAGAAACAACAACAAGACGAAGTTTCAGACACATGTTTAAAATCACCATTAAAATGTGGCAAAAAGCATAAGACAGAAAACGTTGAGGACTGAAAATGTGGGGGACTGTCACCTCACCTGAGAAATCGCATTTTGACAATTTTATTGAAAAAACTATATTATGATACTATAATAAGCCATAATAGAGTGTGTGTGTGTGTGTGTGTGTGTGTGTGTGTGTGTGTGTGTGTGTGTGTGTGTAGATGAGCTCTTCGCTGAGTGTGTGTTTGTGTGTGTCTTTGTGTCAGTGAGCATTTCTCTGAGTGTTTTTTGTCTTTGTGTTGATAATTTTTTTTCTCCAAGTGCGTGTGTGTGTGTGTGTGTGTGTGTGTGTGTGTGTGTGTGTGTGTGTGTGTGTGACAGCAGTGTCCACAGGAAACCGTCCCACAGCCAAACTATGACTAATAACACCAGCATGCTCTGAAAATTAGGCACCACCTGTCGCACTGTTCTCCTTTTAAACCTGCCCCCCACTGCCCAACCTCTCTCTCTCTCTCTCTCTCTCACACACACACACACACACACACACACACACACACACACACACACACACA
>JAKKZJ010000002.1:32668784-32679363 GCA_033441845.1 Pangasius mekongensis | reverse complement strand
TTTATTTTCTGAAGCGTATGGCTGATGGGATATTTGTATGTTTTTATAACTTTTCTGTTTGTTTGTTGTGTGTTTTTGCTAGAAAGAACATTAGTCAACGGAAGTTGTAATTAATTGTGCTATATAAATAAATTGTCATTGTCATTGTCATTGACTTTTGATCAGTCACTTAACTGTCAAATGATATACAAATATCTTAAATTCTCACACAGTGTCACAGTGATGAAAGTGTGCAATAATTATCTGTACAAGTTTGCAATCTGTGCAGAACTAAGAGACAGAGAGAGAGAGAGAGAGAGAGAGAGAGAGTTAGTTTCTCACCACAAGCTGCTGGAAATTGATGTTGAAGTTCAGTAGAAGATGTGAGATGATCGCAAGAGGAGATCTTTGTAGAGAGATCTTTATCTGTAGAAGAACCGGCTGGTCTCTCGCTCTCCTGTCTCACATACTTGCTTTTTAATACCACTGCTGTCACGTACACTTGTCACGTGGTGGGTTTCCATTTAATTTCTGTAGCAGTCATGACTGTTACTTCCAATAGTGTTGGATAAATCTTATAAATCTCTCCTTCACAGAGGAGAGGGGTTTATAGGACTTATAGGACAGGTGTTTTTTTATACCTGTCCATTGCAGGGCAAAGTCTAATAATCAACTTTTTTTGTATTATTTTATCATATTATTAAATATTAACATTTAGAGAAGGAGGTTTTCCTGCTCAACAGAAACAGCTGGCAAACAACTCTCATCCATGCCCACGTACAGAGCCATGGAACTATACATCGATGAGTTTTGGTATGAACAAATTTTGTTCATGGGTACAGTTAGATCCTTTCAGACTCAGAAACACACACAGGACAGTAAGGTGCATTGGAAGTTTATATTTCTCCTATAAATGGTAAAAGATATTAGTACAACAATTAAAATAACTACATACATTTTCACCTCAATTTTATTCAGTTTATCTGCCTGTTAAATTACATTTAATTCAATTGCAAAGTTCCATGCCAATGACATATAAAGCTCTAAAAGGTTTAGCTCCAGCATACCTTACTGATCTTCTGGAACATTACAAACCAACTAGAGCACTTCATTCAGCCAAGACAGGTTTATTATCAATCCTGTTCTCCTGTCTCACACACTTGCCTACTTATAACACTGTGGTTGTTAGTTCATGTCCATCTAGTGTCTGTTGTAGTGGTGGTTAAGAAGAAACTAATGCCCTTTCTGTTACACATTGGCAACTCTCTCAGCCTCCCAAGTAAATAAAGTTTTATACAGAACCACTAAACTGTAGTGAATGTGTACAATCAGGTCCTTTCAGATGTCTCCTCACTCACAAGGACACACAGGACAGTGAGGTGCTGCGATTTTACATTAGCATTCCTTCCCTGTCATACCATGTTTTTCTGAGAAAAATCAGAGCTGAGGCTGAACCAAGTCCCAAAGTTTACATCCTTCAGGACGTTTCCTTTTAGAAACATGATGTCATGTTTTTTTTAGTCATGGATTGAATAAACAGTCAATGCAGGCAAATTTCTTTAATATTTAAATAAATGTCAGTTAACATATGGGTTAACTTTCTATTGTACATTACTTATGGTTTATTCCTGCTGAAGTTTAACATTTGATAATGTTAATTATACCACAGTGCTGTTGAGTACTTGAAGCTGAAGGTGATTAATTTTCTATAACAGCAGCTCTGACAATAGTGCAGCTGCAAATCACAGGTTTATATTAATGCACTTGTTCTAATATGTTATCGTTTCTATAGTAACAGCTCATTCACAGGGTCTTAATGTGGGTTTAATTAAGGAGTCCCACAGTGACTGGCCCAATCCTGTTGTCCTGATTCCCATAGCACACAGGTCAGTCAGTTCTGTGAGAACTTTAGAAAATCAGTGTGGTGTCTAAACTCGACACTTATCGAGTGCCACGTATTGACAATCTGCTTGATCGGTTAGGCACGGCTCACTCTTATTTGAAAAAGGAAATTGGCAACTCCAGTGTTCCCTGAGAAAACTGTGCCAATTTGTCACCCTTTCTTTTGTTTTGGTTATTATTATTTATAGGCTGTGGTAGATCAGTGGTAGCTCAGATATTAAGGCATTGGGCTACAGATTGGAAGGTCAAGAGGTCAAATTCCACCCCCATAATGTTGCCATTGTTGGATCCCTGAGCAAAACCCTTAATGCTCAGCTGTATCCTTTTACCATTAACATTAGCCAAATGATATAAATGTAAAATTATAGTAAGGACTGGCAGCAACACATTTAACATCTGAGGGCTGTCCTGAGATCCTTGAGACAGGCAGCAAACCCAAAGAACTGGACAGGAACTGGACTTGGGCCATGGGCAAGTCCATCCCCGAAATGATAAGGCAGTAGTGATTGCCACCTACCCAAAACCCAAGACCATCAAGGGCTGCCTGGCTATTATCCCATTATATTCCTATATAATAATTCAGACGTAACCAGCCCTCTGACTGCCCTCACTGAAAAGGGTGCGCCAAATCCGGGCCGTTAGCCAGGTGAAAGCTGCACTTTTTGGTAGCCCACTCTTACATCAACATTCTGGGGGCCGTGTTGTCCCAAGGGTTGGAGGAGAAGGAGTGCCCTGTGCTGTACATCAGCTGCAAACTCTCCATAAGGAAGGGCTGATTTAGCACTCTCGCATCAGTTTGGTGGTCCTGACCCTCCAATACTATCTTTAAAGGTGGTCCTTTACCCTTCCTTGGAGCACGCCCCACACTAGCCAGTTAAGTTTGACGTGATCCATAGGACGTGATCTCCTTCACACCCACACTCATCTGACATGATCTCTTTCACGGCCACAAGGCAACCACATGCATTTTTTTTTACCCTTTATGTGGAACTTCTGTCGTACAGGTCCCTGTGAATGAGCTAGAACGAGTACATTAATATAAAGCTGTGATTTGCAGCTTCACTGCTGTCAGACCTGCTGTTATAGATAATTAATCAGCACCTTCTAACCAATTACAATCCAGAATTCAACAGTGCTGAGGTGTAATTAGAGATAAACAGACAGTCGCCGTATTGTTTTCTGAAATTTCTGTCATATAAATAAATTTCTCTCTGGTAATCAACCTTGAGATCTTTAATAAAGACCTTAGTGTTTGCCATGAAAGTAGACAATTTTGACACCTCATCCTTTCATCACACTGCACAGTTTTCAGCTCCTTTATAAAACCTCAGAGCTTTTTAATTGTTTAACTCCTAAGAAGTTGTTACGTTATTCTGTTTTGTAAAATGTTTTCTCAGCATGGTCAGTGTTCTAAAGGCCTGAAAAAATAAAAAGCCTGAGAAAATGGAAAAATAAAACTCTGTGTAAGAACTGAAACTGGTTAAAGGGAAAAATGACACATGTTGAGGTCTGCAAGTGTGAACTGGTGGCTAAAGATGTTAGAACATGTTTGTGTCACAACCTGACCATCATAACAGCTATAATAATAGGTGTGTTATGGGTGTCCAGGGTGATGTGATGGCCCGATGCCAAGCAGATATGTTTGGTTTATAGTTGATGCACGGCTTTGCAACCTTTTACAAAAGAGATGCAGTAGTAAAGCAAGCAGCACTGTTCACAAACTCACCTGCATACTTCATGTACAGCCAGAGGATTAAAAGCGACGTCCGCTAGACTGGACCTCAGTGCCAAAACATCCTTGTCCGTTGAAGTGTAAAATGCTTAGCGATTTCAGGCACAGCAATGTTAAACACACTGACGAGCTCTGGTTCTCATAAAAACCTCCCACTATCATCATGACTGCTGTTATGATCTGCGTTAAAAATCAAATTTGAGGAAATTTACTAATCTACAAAATCCAGAATGCTGTTACGCAAACCAGACTTTTCAGTAGATTGGAAGGCCGAGGTTGAAGTAAGAGGTTTTTTTAATTGTTTAGTGTAGGTGGATGTCCATTTTTTGTGCTAGTGAGGGAATGTGTTTCAGTGGTGATCGGAGTTCCTGGGGTCTGTGTTCCCAGTGGCTGGAGTTCAGAGTTACTGGGTTACTGGTGGCTGGAGTTACAGGCGACTGGTTTTTACAGTGGTTTCAAAATTTAATTAAAAAAAGGATAGATTAAATCCTTTTAATGTTGAGTCTCACTCATTTTTAGCTCCATATTTCTACTTTTATTAGAGTAATATATTGACCCGGTACCTGTACTACAACTGAAATATTGTTTCTCTGGATTTTTTTCTACCCCTACAGAGGAGAAACGCTAACGTAAAATGTACCCCACCATCCTGTGTGTCTTGGTCAGTGTGGTCACATCTGAAAAGTGCTGATCTGTTCTCATGTACTTAACTGATTCATACCGAAACTCAGTTCAGTCTTCAGTTCAGTGGTTCTGAACAAGAAAACTTTAAACTTTCTTTCATATGTCCCATTTGTCTATACTGAAGTTCCAGTTGCCTTCAGGATAATAATAATAATAATAATAATAGGATGAAAAGGATGAAGAAGAATGTTGAAACAGGATGGTAGTCCCACTTGCTCTAGATTTAACCACAACCTCTACAGAAATTAGGTGCCAAAAATGCCATGACCACAATTGCATGTGAAAGCAGTGGTATAAAAGGTGAGTGCATGCAACAAGAGAACAAAAGACCAGCAGGTCCTTCTACAGATCTGCTTCTGCGATCATCTCACAGCTTCTGCTGAACTTCAACACCAATTTCCAGCTGCTTGTGCGAGAAACTCTCTCTCTCTCTCTCTCTCTCTCTCTCTCTCTCTCTCTCTCTCACTTTCTTCCTCTCTCTCTTTCAGTTCTATACTGATTGTAAACTTGTACAGATAATTATTGCTCACTCTCATCACTGTGACACTGTGTCCAGTGTAAATGCTTTAATTGAATTAATTTCAGGATATGAGGAGTAAATATGTAAAATAAAATCACTCATGCATTTTAGTTGGATGCCAGGCCGTAGCAGAAGTGGTGGTATTATTCAGAATTTGTCATTTATTTATTTAAGGCATGATCTACAATCAGACAATTTAACCATATCATTCAAGAGTCCTGTGTGTGGGAATGGACATTTTATAAAAAGCAGGAATATTCCAGATTGACTTTGCTTTATGGAGGATTTTCCCATGTCACTGTTGTAAACCAATACAATACAAAAGCATGAAAGTTGTCAAGTTTTTAAATCGTCTTCAATATTCTAATACAGGGGTGTTCAACTTTTTTCAAAGGAGGGCAGATTAGACAACATCAAAATGCCAGAGGGCCGGTCACTAATATATCCACATACAGTCAGGTCTATAAATAATCTCTCTCAGTATATTGGAGCTGAAATTAAATTAATATGGGTTCAAAATGCAGACATTCAGCTTTAATTTAAGAGTATTTACATCAGGTGAAGGGTGAAGGAATTACAGAGCTTTTTAGATCTGAATATTTTTGCATTGCCCATGATTTGTTTCATAATGTTTCATGATATTAAATCCCTTAATTCCCACAAGAGTCTCTTGACGTATGAGGCACACACATTTGCTCTGGCTCTTGAAGAGAAAGTATTCTTGTTTCCAGCTCTTTTGAAATCGCTCCATCTCACTGTTAACTTTGCACTTTTTGTCTGTAGCCAGGACTAAATGTCCTTCAGTAAATTAATTTGCAGGTGGAGTCAGAGAACAGCCCTGGTCTAATAAATTTGCAGAAAAATAATTTTTATATGAAAATAAGTTTAAAATGTGACAGAAATAAAAGGTCATTTTCTGAGGATTTTGCCATTCCAGTATATATGAATGTATGAAAGTCATGTTATGAGTATAGAAACACGTGGTCTTCCAATAGTTCGACATGCTGTTAGTGTGCTATTGACCACAAATACCTAAATGTCTGAATATGAAACTGTCTTTACCGCAGTAAGAAGCTGCAACTTGCAGCCCAGCTGTCTGCATGCATGACAAATGCAATATTCATTACTCATTTTTCTCATTACACCAACTGCATTACCTTCCATTAACAAACAAGTGCACAGATCAGTGCACAAATAAATGACATTCTGTCATAACTTATTTGCAATTGGTACAGACTGTATATCCATCAAAATAAACACTGCACAAAAAATTAAGAGAAACTAATAACTAATATCCTCCCAAACAACACCATGCACTATTTAAAGCAACAAAACTATAAGCTACACGTCAAGGGACTAAAGAAATATGTGCATTAGTTTACTGAACTTGTGTTATGTTAAGCATCCAGTGAGAATTTGAAATGGTCATGACATGGTGCGGAACCTGCTTATATCTGAATGATAATAAAATCCTACAGAATTATCTGGGAGATTTTAACACCATGTTCAACACCAACCTCAGTAGCGTCCTGAAACGAGTCCAGATCAGCCTCTCTGAGCTGCCATGCACCGCTGATCTGACTCTAAACTAGCTGCTCTATCTCCTCAGTCTCACACACACCTCTCCACTTCATGCAAAGTCATATCAAAGTGTTAACAGTCCTTTACATCAAAAGAAAACACATTATTTCCCAGTGTCTACTTGTGCAGTTGACTGTAGAAACAGCTTTATCAAGTGGGACATATTTTTAGACTTACAGAGTTCATTGAGCTGCTTTCTTTCTCTACTGTCTCACATTGTTTTTCCACCAAACAACTAGTGGACATTCCCACATCAGTGATTAGTGAATGTATTAGTCAATTAGTTAGTGTATATAACCCTTAGCTTATAGATAGATAGATAGATAGATAGATAGATAGATAGATAGATAGATAGTAAGGGTCCAAGCATCGAATGTGGATTTCTAATGATCACTGGGCTACTTAAAAAACAGATTGCACAGCCATTGCACAGGGTTAGCACTGAGCTACAGTCACAAGCCTATCTATATATCTATATATCTATCTATCTATCTATCTATTGATAAGAGCAGGTCTCTCCTCATTTGCAACTGTATTTAATGTATTCAGTGGTTCTTCTGTTCTCCTGTTTTCAGGTAGATTTCTGCTCTCCATCACCTCACACACCTAACACACTCTTCCACTGTGTGTCAGGATGAAGCTCCTCGCTCTGGTGCTCCTGCTCTCTGCTTTCTCCTCACTGACCCTGACAGAGGTTGTGAGTTCTTTCAAAAAATACTGTCCTTCATTCTTCATCCAAAACCCAGAAAATCGGAATGACAGCATCATCCCCACTATCTTCCCTGGAGATCAGTATCGCATGATTTGTCAGCGCTGGAAAAACAAATACAGATTTTCCACCGTGTATGACACTAAGAGGAGGATCCCTGTTTACTCGGCCTACACGTTCTTACAGGAAGGGAAGACTAAACGCAGCAAAGTATGGAAAATTGAACCTCAGGTCAGTCAGTGTGTTTAAATATTTCATTACTGATTTATTAACATATGTAGCATTGAAGAACAGAACTAAATGATTTTCAGGCAGGAGACACTGTTTGTGCAGTAAAACATAGTGGACACAAATAGTAGCAAGTAAATATGAAATAACCAAAAAGCAGTGCATGCAATAAATAAGTCAGTAAACAAACAAACAAACAAACAAAACATTCCTTCTCCAATTTTAAAAGTCTTCCTTTTTACACTGTAAGTGTCATTTCAGACGTCTAAACACTGGATTTTACACCAATAGTATGGATTTTATTTCTGTAAAATGAGTTCCCCTTCAGGAACTTGAGCTACGTCGAAACACTATGGGAACGCCTTCAGCGTGACCACACTCTGAATCACATGTGTAATCAGTCCAATGGATGGGCGAAATGTCACAGGCGGGGTGACGTAGCGACCAGGAAGCTTAAAAGCATGCGCAGTGGATACAGTAGTGGATTTTTTTTTTTCATTCAGTGCGTGCTGTGTGTGTTAATCCTTTTATGTGGTTTCGCTTTTGCAGTGGTATGCCTAAAACTCGCGATAAGACGAAACATGAGGCGAGAGCAGGCAGCATTTTAGGCGGTGTGTTTCTCCCTGCCCGCGCTATATTACGGGTGGGGATACACATGGTCTGTGCGTTGTCTGCTTGGGAGTGTAGCCCGCATTGCGTGCGTTTGCCGCTGCGTGTGCTTCACTCCCGGAAGGCTCTCTTTGAGGAGTCGCCACCTCCACGCCGGAGCCTACCTTTCTTCCCGACCTCCACACCGAGGTGTCGAGGTCGTGGGGGAGGCCTTTCTTGGCCCGTATCTTCAGTCCCGCCTCCAGTCATTATGCAAATGTGGCGGGGCTGAGTGAGCATGGTTACAGGGCGATGCCCCGGGTTGAACAGACTCTGGCTAGCTATATGTCCCATGGCACACCATCGTCCCTAAAGGCTCCAGCATTGCCCTCCAAGCTGCTGCGGACCACCTCAGCACTGGCGGGCAAGGGGTACAAGGCAGCAGGCCAGGCTAGCGCTTGCCTGCACACCATGGCGGTGTTGCAGGCCTACCAAGCTGATCTGCTGAAAGAGCTAGACTAGATCTGCCAACCCTGCCATGGTGCTTCAGGGCGCAGCGTTCTCCGGTGAGCGCTTCTCTCAGTTTCGCCCGGGAACGTAGCGGAACTGGGAGGCTCGCTACCTCTTCGGAGGTCTCCAGAGCAGTTAGTTTGGCCATCCCCTGCCGGTCCGCCATTTCAGAGCACCGAGCTAGTCGCTCTCATTACACCAGAGTTCAGTCTCGAGAGATTGATTCCCTTAGTAGACTATTTGGCAGTGTGGAAACTTCTGCCAAATGTGTCTCAGTGGGTCCTGCATACTGTAGAGAGAGGCTACCAAATCCAATTCAGTTCTCCAGTGCCTCGTTTTTGCCTGGGTTCTTCCCACTCTGTGGGCCCCGAGCAGGCTCTGGTAATGGAACAAGAAGTAAACACTCTCTTGCGGAAAGAGGCCATCGAGGTGGTCCCTCCTCACGTCTGGGTTCTACAGCCGCTACTTCATCGTTCCAACGAAGGATGGAGGGTTGCATCCCATTTTAGATCTGCGTCAATTGAACCGCTCACTCATGCGACTGAAGTTCAGGATGCTCACAATCAAACAAGTAGTGTCTCAGATCAACTCCGAGGACTGGTTTGGCACAATCGATCAAAAAGACTCATACTTCCATCCTTCCCCATATCTCCATCCTTCCCCAACACAGGAAGTTACTGAGGTTTGCTTTCGGGGGCAAAGCTTACCAATATCGGGTTCTTCTGTTCGGCCTGGCACTCTCACCCCACACTTTCACGAAGGGTGTGGATGCTGCTCTGGCTCCTCTGCGACTCCAGGGCATCCGCATACTGAATTATATCGATGTTTGGTTGATATTAGCTCAATCGGAGCAGGGGGCGGTTCGGCATCGAGATGTCATTCTCACCCACATGAAAGAGCTGGGGTTAAGACTAAACGCCAAGAAAAGTGTTCCAGTACAGAGATCCACTTATCTGGGCATGGTGTGGGATTCGACCACAATGCAGGCACATCTGTCTCCTGCTCGGATTGAGTCGATCCTCACAGTCACGAGAAGGCCGGTCACACACTGTAAGGCAGTTCCAGAAACTGCTGGGTCTGATGGCAGCTGTGTCCAACGTGATACTTTTTGGCCTGCTGTATATGAGACCCCTACAGTGGTGGCTCAAGACCAAGAGGTTCTCCCCGAGGGGAAACCCGCTTTGCATGATCAAGGTCACACGGCGATGCCTACGTGCCTTAGACATGTGGAGGAAACCTTGGTTCTTGTGTGAGGGCCCAGTGCTGGAGCTCCTTGTTGCCACATAATGCTAGCGACGGATGCATCTCTCACAGGTTGGGGAGTGGTCATGAGTGGCCGCTCAGCCCGCAGTCTGTGGAGCGGCCGCCATCTCACGTGGCACATGAACTGCCTGGGGACGATGGCCGTGTTTCTAGCTTTGAAACACTTTCTCCCAGACCTAAGAGATTGCCATGTGTTGGTGCGCACCAACAACACAGAGGTGGTCTCTTACATCAACCACCAGGGAGGTCTGCGTTAGCGTCCCCCTTACAGGATGGTGCACCAGATCCTTGTGTGGTCCCAGGGGAAACTCCTCCCATTGGGAGCAGTTTACATACCTGGCTATCTCAATATGGGAGCAGACATCCTGTAGAGGCAGGGGCCAAGGCCCAGGAAACGGAGACTTCACCCCGAGATGGTGAAGCAGATATGGAGAGTGTTTGGCCAGGCTCAGGTGGATCTGTGTGCGACTCAGGAGATATCGCACTGTCCCCTCTGGTTTTCTCTGACTCATCCAGCTCCTCTCGGACTGGATACCATGTACCAGGCAGAGGCTTTTTCTGTATGCCTTTCCCCTGATTGCTCTGCTCCCGTGAGCTCTGGAGAGAGTGCGCCAGGACGGGGTCCTTCTGTTGTTAGTAGCCCCGTTCTGGCCGGGTCGAGTATGGTTCTCTGACCTGATTTCCCTCCTCGACGGCCCTCCATAGGAGATCCCCGTCAGGAGGGACATCCTCTCACAGACGGGCTTCCACCCCCGCCCGGAATTGTGGAGGCTGTGAGTATGGCCTCGGGGGGGGGGGGGGGGGGGGGTGGGAGCCAGCCGGTGGGCGAACAGGAAAACACAGGGGGGTGTTGTAGCCAGAAAACAACCCCAGCGCACCGCCA
>JAKKZJ010000002.1:32613802-32637069 GCA_033441845.1 Pangasius mekongensis | reverse complement strand
ATTGTGGTGGTGTATAGAGCCAAAAATGTTAGAATTGTGTCGATGTCCCAATATTTATGGACCTGACTGTATGTAAACTAAATAATAAACAAACGTTAAGAACACATATTTTACAGTAACACACACACAGAGCTGTTAGTCATTACTGAATGACTCCATTACTGAATGTCCTGGAGACCTCACTCTAAACCAGTCCCTTTTTTTCTAATTCTACAAGAGAATAAACAAAACTATAGAGATTATTAAACCTTTTCTTTTTTCTTTTTTTTTTATTTACAGGGGATCAATGGAATCATGGGCAGTCCACCAGCATACAGCAATGAAGAAAGCCAACTATCCAACTAACGCTAATTATTTGCTGCTTCTATGGAAAAAAATGTAGACGATTAACATTAAATTAGATTAATTACATTAAATTTATGGATTCTTAAGTTATGTGCAACATCAGACAGCATATACATTACAGCGACGAACAGCACAATGAGACAACAGAAGCAACGAAATATATCAATGTGTCACATATAAGCTAATAAATTATCATCCTTTCAAGTGGGTGTTGGAAATAGATGCAAAGTGTTATAAATGTAAATGAACAGTACCTACACAAGCTTTGAATATTTCTTTCATGTGGCTTTTGGCAGACTCCATTATCCAGAGTGACTTACATTTATCTCATGTATACAGCTGAGGGCGCTCAAGGGCCGAGCAGTAGCAGCTTGATATTGCTGGAATATGAACTCATGACTTTCCGATCAGTAGGTCAACGTCTTAACCACTGAGCCACCACTGAGCCACCACTGCCCCGAGCTTGTTCGTTGCCACCTCAAAGTTGCAAGTGATTGTTTATTTTTAAGATCACACAGAAATTTGCCAAAGATTGCAAGATTTTTTTTTTTTTGTTTATCAAAGGATAATGTGTCATACTTTTTATCCATTTACAGTTACAATTGAGCGAATGCTCACCAAAGCTGAGCATGTAACATTCAACTCATGTAACAACTGATTTTCATTTCACTGATTTGGGTTTTAACTAGTTGGCTTTAGAAGCTGTATATCACTGCTATCATAGACAAATTTACAAGCGACACAAGCGATTTGCCTTGTCTTGTGTAGTTTTTGTCTTTTT
This sequence comes from Pangasius mekongensis, assembly GCA_033441845.1. Taxonomy (NCBI): domain Eukaryota; kingdom Metazoa; phylum Chordata; class Actinopteri; order Siluriformes; family Pangasiidae; genus Pangasius; species Pangasius mekongensis. The sequence goes on along the minus strand of JAKKZJ010000002.1, from coordinate 32,635,943 downwards.
TTAATGTGAAATAAAAAAAATGCTGTATGATAGCAATATTTGTATTCATCTTTACTGCCTCTGTCAAGGATCCAAAAAGACTCTGAGTCCAAAAGACTGCATTTCTGAAAAATGTATATACACATACCGTTATATTTATTACTGAGGTACAGTTTCTGCCTGATTGTTCAGATGCTGGCATGTGATTGGACATAAAGACGTGCGTGTTGTGTAAACTTTAACTTGCCTATGATGTCTAAAACCATTGCTTTGTTAAAATCGGTCAACTAGAGTCAATATAAGATGATTGTTTAAAAAAACTTTCTATAGCTCATGAAAATACTTCAGTATAAATATTTTTTTTCATGAATGTGTAAATCCATTTAACATTTCATGCGTGAAACATGCATTTCCATGAGTCGCCCATGCTAAAGAAACCTTAAAAAAATTCGATTGGTGAGTCAAAAACATTGTTAATGGTTGGGAAATGCATGTCTTAGATTCAATGTTTATAGTGAATTTTAAAAAAAAGCAAAATTATTAAGAGATGCAAAGGGTAAATGCATTTCAAACATCTAGAAAGAGAAGCAGAAAAGGGGTTGAGAGAGAGAGAGAGAGAAGGAGGATGAATGAACTGAAAGAAAAACAGAAGAAATGCATGACTACATAATCATGTATTTTGACTCATACGGTCAAGTATTTGGCTCATAGAATCATATTTATTATCATACTATAGAATTATTATTATTATTATTATTATTATTATTATTATTATTATTATTATTATTCAGATTGATCTTGAGTATTTAATGTTTGCGGTTTAGTATGATCAGTATTCCTTGAATTTACTACGCATGTAAAGTTTAGAGGATGTTATTTTATTCTAACACACTAGTTGCTGCTAATATTAAATAATTTGATATAATAAACTCAAAATGCAAAAAAAATAAAATAAAAATCTCAGCCTCAGAAGAAGCATTGCTGTTTTCAAAATGTGTTGTCATGGTAACAGTAACCTGTGAGCGGGACAGCTTTTGATGTCATGAGTCTAGAGATCTGAAGGTGATCCATCACATGGTTCACAGTCATATAAAATGGTATGCAATCATTTCAAAGGTCATAAATCTGTACATAAAACTCTCTTAATGTAAATTATGACCCAAACCCTGAGCTGACACTGAGAGGAGAAGAAGCTGAGTTACATTTCAGGTAAATGTTTAAAAATAGTCTTTTTAATTAACATAGAGTTTTAAAAAATCTGACAGTCTTAGATTAATGTTTATTATATATTTCAGTATATACATATTTGTTCAGTTGTATTATCGTATAATGTCTTATTATAATCCATGCCTTATGGAATTCTAGATGATTAGGATTAAGTATTATGTAAGATTTATTCTAGAGACATCACATTGCCTTAAAACACTACAATTCCCATGCAATGCTGATGCGATTATTGAATTATTCTGCTTATTGTTTATTTGTTTTTTTTTTCCTCAGTTAAAATCAGGATTATACACACAAATGGCAGGTTTGGAAAATATGAGAGGTAACGTGGGAAACACGTCCCAGACGCAAATCGTTCAGTTTCTGACAATCCAGCCTAAAGCACTCGGGGTAAAACACACCATCGTTTGCTCAGTTATGATTTTCAAAATGTGCAGCATCTTAATTAATCAGTATATTAGATAAAATAAATACTATACTTAATCTTTTAACCTGTTTTCATATTGTAAGCATTTTTTGTGTGTATTGGATGTACTTTATGATCACTACTTACATAAAAGTAATTTTTTTGATTAAATGTGGTGCCTGATTTTTGATTAATTTATTTCTGAGAGTCACCTGAGAGATTGAAGCTGAAGCTGAACAAGTGCTAGCTTAGTAATAAATGATCAGGACGAATGGAATAGTTGCTTTCGAATATGATTATACTGCTAAACTAGTACCTGAGTGAGAGATCGATGCACAGGTCTGAGCAGCCGTTGTGTATTAGCTGCAGTGTAGTGTTAATGATGGGCATAGAAACTCGTCAAAATGGTGAGAAATCTTCTCTGGAGTGCAACGTTCAGGACACACCCACTGATACGTGTAATGGCTCTCGTTTCATTTCTGCAATAAAGAGACATGACCATGGGACACCGTTATTCTCTTGTTGTTCTGGTTGTGATAAGCTATCATTAAGATTGCATTATCAGTCTATAGCACACACACACACACACACACACACACACACACACACACAAAAGAATATATTACCCAATTTTTATGACCTGACATTTAGTTTCATTTCTGCAATGCGTTCAATAAACACAGTGCAGTTCAGACTGCAAATGGTGCAATATTATAATTGTTCGTTTGCAATATTCTACATTTCTCATCATCACTTTTTATTTTATTATTATTTACGTCTTTTACATCTACTTCAAGTCCAGAGATGTCACTATAATGTCTTTCTGTTTCTTTTCCTCCTTACAGACGGTTCAGATAATGATCGGAGTGGTAACTTTTCTGTTTGGGATTGTGTTGGTGTCTGATCCTCCATTTGCCCCGATCTCTGTTATTAGTGGAAATGTTTATTGGGCCTCGATAGTCGTAAGTGTACAATTAATAATAATAATAATTATGATGATGATGATGATGATGATGATTATTATAGATTACAATAATATTTTAGGATCATTTTTCTAGCTAAAATGTGTTTCTTTTCTTCCACGCAGTACATCATCGCTGGCTCTCTGTCTGTCGCGGCAGAAAACAAACTTCACCCCTGTTTGGTACGTAAACCTCCTCAGTTCGGTTCATTAAAAACAACTACATTCATAAATCATTAATTTAACAAATTTTAACATGTTAATATTTTTAAGCAATTTTATTTGTGTTTGACCTGCTTCATGGCCATTCTTACATACTCTATCCATTTTTAAAAAATGCACAAACGAGACAACTCTCCTGGGCATTTTTAAGTTTTCAGAGCTACTTCAGAGTTTTCTGGGGGTTTTTTTGTTTTGTTTTTTTTGTTTTTTTTTTGTTTTTTACACTTTTTTCTGTATACTTTTCCTCCTGAAACTTTGCCTGGTTTTCTGGAGCGTCGTTACAGATCCAGTATTGCTCTTTATCTCTTAGCATGTTTACTGATCCAAGCAATGTTCTCGTGAAAGCTCAAATAAAACCCCACCTTTCTCCTCATTTCTCCTTGTTATAGCAAACTATTCATCATGCCAGGAGATGTACTTACAGTACTGTGTAAAGAAAAAAGAAATGTCATTTCACTGTGTGCTGAAATGTCATTAATGAAATGTCATAACTTGGTTTTTCAAGTATCATAATGTGGAACTTTGTATTCTCCTTGACGTTCGTTTGTTTTATAACTTTATTTCTCTATAAAAATGTTTATTTTTCCCATAAACACATTTCTTTTTTGTGTATGAATAATGTTCTGTAAAATCAAACGGCCTTTGGACTCAAAAAGACAGAGTTCATCACTGAACCTTATGCATATTATAACGCTTTATTGTGTAAGTTGTGCTGTTTTTTTTTTTTTTTTCAATTTTAGTGCACAGAAAAGCATGGATGCTGTTTTATTTAGAATTACAAGCTACAAGCGTGTTCATAATGATTCATGAATACATGTTTTGTAGTTTTACATGCATTGTGCTTTGTATCCTCTCTTGTGTAGGTTCAGGGCTCGTTGGGAATGAATGTAGTCAGTGCTGTGTTTTCAGTACTAGCCATCGGCCTACTGACATGGGATCTTTTTTTATATTATTCCTGCTCCCCTTATACTGACTGCTCCAGGTTTGAGGTGAGTTTCATTGGTCTTAACATCTGACATGGCCTCATAAATGATTTAGACACATTAGCTACAGTATAAATGGTTAAGGTTACCATAATCTTTATAGGTTTAGCTTTATTCATATGAAACAAAAAAACCCAAACATTTATTTGAGCTCTCACTAGTTTTAATTGGGATGCCGTCATAATGCTAGTTTGCTAGTTAGCTTGATGAAAATTTGATGCACGTTTGTATTTTTTTATGTGAAATGAATGAATTAGTCCTACTTTTGTCCTAATTAGGAAAATCCCACTTGCTTTAGAATGTAAAAATAATTTGAAATTTTGAGATGGATTGTTTGCTGAAAATGATGTTTCTGAATCTTAGTGAATAACAAACAACTTAACACGGGGCATATGTTACGCACTAGTCAGATTTGTGAGTGTTTCCTAAAAAAAAAAAGCATACAAAAAGCATAACATTTTACAAACAACTGTTTTTTTTTTTTTTTGCTTCTTTATTAACAAACATTCTTAAAATGAAGTTAATGAAATACTTAGGATTAAGACACTTTTGGGAAATGCAGCCCTGGACTATCTCCCATCTTCTCTGCCAGGAAGAAACTACAGAGTTTATTAAGTACACTTATAAATACATGACCAAACAGTGTGTACTGTATATATTCAATTTTTTTATTAGAAACAGAATCTCAGTCTGAAACGTCATATATATCTTTTTGTTTACCTGCATTTAATTTTCATAATCCTCCATGTATCAGGCACGGTCCAAAGCGATCAGTGGAGGTTTGCTGTTTTTCGCTGTTCTTCAGTTCATCATCTCCATCGCCATCTCAGCGCTCGCCTGTAAAGCCACCTGCTGCTCTGAACCGACGGTGAGAATCACAGCACCATCAAAATAGAGATGTTATCGTTACAGGATTTGTCCAAGCCAAAAACTAACCCCATAAGCACTGATGATCAGAGAGATGCGTTATTGACCCGAGTGCTAGTTTATTCGCTACATCAATCCAGTTAACTGCCATCTCAAGGCATGTTCCTCTTGAAGAATTCTGTATACATAATATGTACATTAACTCTAATGCTGTATTCATGACCAAGTGGGAATTTGGAAAGTTTCCAACCTCTAAATGAGAAATAAAGCCATTTGAAGAGCCCTCCAGTTTGGAAACTTGGAATTGTTTAAGGGCTCAGGTTTAGTTTGTGTTCTTCAGCTTAGAAAATTAATACACTAATACACTCAGTTCCTCAGATAAAACCATATACAGATAACACTGTGGGTAACAGTAGTGTAGTGTGTCTCTTTCTCACTGTCTCTCTCTCTCTCTCTCTCTCTCTCTCTCTCTCTCTCACTCTTTTCTTACAAGGTGCCGGCTGTGTTTTATGCCAACCAGGCTGCCATCAGCAACCCTCAGGTAAGTCTGTGTGAGCTATACATCTGTGTGAAAAAATCAAAACAGAACAAGACAAGGCTTTGTGGTGTTTTGGCACCACATGAACTCCATATATTCATGCAATTGTATTTTTGTACACTGTGACATTACATACACCAGAACAATGAGGCAGAGCAATTTTTACCACCAAGAAGTGTTTTGCCAACAATTACAATTATTTTATTTATTTAAAAATAAGTAATCACAATTTTATCCATATATATTTACATTTAATGTTGTGGAATGTCCATAAAACAACTTAAACAGTCTTTAACAACTTTAAGGTCTCACTGAAGCAGTCACTCCCTCACCAGCCTGTCTTTTTCTCTTACTTGAAGTTAATAAGAAAAAAAAATGCAGCTTTTCATGTAACTGACAAACCTTAAAGCATAAACTCCTCTGTCCCGAAGATATTGGAAAAAAGTTACAAAGTGCTGACACTGGAGACTCCTTCCATAAATGTTACACAAATATCTCCTAATAGAAAACCTCAAAGTAGGATAACAGAACAATGACAGGATGGGCCAGAGACAAGAACCATAACAAACATGCAGAAAGTGGGAATTTGGAAAGTTTCCAACCTCTAAATGGGAAATAAAGCCATTTGAAGAGCCCTCCAGTTTGGAAACCACATTTAGAAACTTGGAATTGTTTAAGGGCTCAGGTTTAGTTTGTATTCTTCAGCTTAGAAAATTAGTTTTTTTTTAACTGTCCACACACTATTTTATTTTAATTATGTTGTTTAATATCAGAATGGCCCATTGAACTAATTGTAACACTATCTATGAAAGACATATGTTATGCTGTATTTAATTACACACTAATACACACAGTTCCTCAGATAAAACCACATACAGATAACACTGTTACATAGTGTGTAATGGTGTGTAAACTCTCTCTCTCTCTGTCTCTCTCTCTCTCTCTCTCTCTCTCTCTCTCTTCTTACAAGGTGCCGGTTGTAGCTTATACCAACCAGGCTGCCATCAGCAACCCTCAGGTAAGTGAAATCTGTACATCTGTGTGACAAAATCAAAACAGAACAAGACAAGGCTTTGTGGTGTTTTGGCACCACATGAACTCCATATATTCATGTGATTGTATTTTTGTACTCTGTGACATTACATACACCAGAACGATGAGGCAGAGCAATTTTTACCACCAAAAAGTTGATTATTTTCTATAACAGCACCTCCCAAAGTGTTTTCCCCCTCTTATACCACAGCATTTTGCCAACAATTACAATTATTTGATTTATTTAAAAATAAATAATCACTTTTTATCCATCTATATTTATATTTAATGCTGCAGAAGGTCCATGAAACAACTTAAACAGTCTTTAACAACTTTAAGGTCTCACTGAAGCAGTCACTCCCTCACAACTTTTCATGTAACTGAAAAACCTTAAAGCGTAAACTCCTCTGTCCCGAAGATGTTGGAAAAAAGTTACAGCTTTACCTCTGACTGTTACAAAATGCTGACACTGGAGACTCCTTCCATAAATGTTACACAAATATCTCCTAATAGAAAACCTCAAAGTAAGATAACAAAACAATGACAGGATGGGCCAGAGACAAGAACCATAACAAACATTCAGAAAGTGGGAATTTGGAAAGTTTCCAACCTCTAAAATGAGAAATAAAGCCATTTGAAGAGCCCTCCAGTTTGTAAACCACATTTAGAAACTTGGAATTGTTTAAGGGCTCAGGTTTAGTTTGTGTTTTTCAGCTTAGAAAATTAGTTTTTTTTAAACAGTCTACACACTATTTCATTTTAATTATGTAATTTAATATCAGCCTAGCCCATTGAACTAATTGTAACACTCTCAATAAAAGACATGCTGTATTTAATTACACACTAATACACACAGTTCCTCAGATACAACCACATACAGATGTAAACTCCATCTCTCTCTCTCTCTCTCTCTCTCTCTCTCTCTGTCTCTCTCTTCTTACAAGGTGCCGACTGTATTTTATGCCAGCCAGGCTGCCATCGGCAACCCTCAGGTAAGTCTGTGTGATCTGTGTGAAAAAAATCAAACCAGAACAAGACAACAACATTTTTACCACCAAAAAGTTGATTATTTTCCTACAAAAGCACCTCCCAAAGTGTTTTTTCCCCTCTTTTACCAACATTACCAGCATTTTGCCAACAATTACAATTATTTGATTTATTTAAAAAAAATCTATTTATCCATCTATATGGTCCAGAAGGTCCATGAAACAATTTAGTTCCTGTTCTCACTTAAACAGTCGTTCCTGAATCATTAAATTAACTAAATTAAGCTTTGAATTTCTCTCTTTTTTGCAGAATGTGGTGAGCATCCCAAAAGCCCAGGTGCACACGAGCAGCCCGGCACCACAAAACGTGTATGAATGGCCACACAGCAGATAACTGACCGAAAAGATATAAAACAAACTAAAACAACATCTATCTGAGCATTTAATGTTTTGAGTCATGTACCATGATGTATTATATTTATATTATGTGTCATGATATGTTATATTATAGATTTTTATATTTGATGCTAACGTGACCATGTGTTCGTTTATATACACAATATATAATGTCATAATTAGTTTGATGGTTACGTTTGAAATAAATAAAAACATCTACAAATAAACCTGTGATAAAAATGTCATGTGTGTATATACAGTCAGGTTAATAAATATTTGGACAAGTTGAATATGTAATAAATGTGATCTCAAAAGTAATTGGACATTTGGCTGCTCAGCTGTTCCATGGCCAGGTGTGTGTTATTCCCTCATTACTCCATTTACAATTAAGCAGATAAAAGATCTAGAGTTGATTTTAAGTGTGGAATTTGCACTTGGAATCTGTTGGCGTTAACTCTCAATATGATGTTTAAAGAGCTGTAACTTCCAGTGAAGCAAGCCATTGTTAGGCTGAAAAATCAACATCCCAGAGATAAATAAACAGTAGATGTGGCCAAATCCACTATTTGGTACATTCTTTAAAAAGAAAGAACATACCGGTGAGTTCAGAAACACCAAAGACCTGGTAGACCACATAAAACAATTGTGGTGGATGACAGAAGAATTCTTTCCCTGGTGAAGAAAAACTTTTCACAACAGTTAACCAGATCAAGAACACCCTCCAGGAGATAGGTGTATCTGTCATAGTCAACACTAAACAGGAGCCTTCACCAGAGTACAGAGGGTTTAACATAAGATGTAAACTATTAATAAGCCTCAAAAATAGGAAGACCAGATCATAGTCTTCTTAACTATGGACAGATGAGACAAAGATAAATGTTTAGCATAATGATAGAAAAAGAAGAATATGGAAAAGGGAAGGAACTGCTCTTGATCTGAAGCGTACCACCTGTTTTTATGGCATGGGTGTGTACGACTACCAATGGAACTTTTCCCCTTGTATTTATTGATGATGTGACTAGGTGTGATGTGTATGGGGCAATACTATCTGCTCACGTTCAGCCAAATGCTTCAAAACTCATTGAACAGTGTTTCACAGAACAGATGAACAGTGACCTGAAGTGTACTTTGAAAGCAGCCCAAGACTTTTTTAAGGCCAAGAAGTGGAATGTTCTACCTGACCTGAATCCAAATGATGCATGAATTTTACTCACTGCAGGCAAAACTGAAGGCCAAACGACCTGAGGATAATCAGAAAGTGAGGACAGCTGCAGTAAAGTCCTAGCAGGGCTTCACCAGGGATGATGTGGGGACAACCTCCCTGTTTATGACATCACATTACTTGATATCTTTTGCTATAAAATCTGAACATAAAACTCTCTGTATATTAACCTTGATTCAGATCACAAAGTGACACAGTTCTGTCTGAGAAGAGAGGAAGCTGAGTTACATTTCAGGTAAAATAAAACTTAGGCAAAATGGAAGTATATCACAAAATAAAATAAGCAGGCTTTTTAATTAACTTAGCAGTTAAGGTGAAAAACAAATCTGACAGTCTTAAAACCTAAGACTAATATTTATTGGATAAATTACAATTTTTTTGTAATTTATCAAATTCAAATTGACTTATAAGTCAATTTTTTTGACTTATAAGAGTTCTCTATTTACACATTTTTTTCAGTTGTATTAATTGTAATTATATCATGTCTTTGTTATGATCCATGCTGTATTGTATTCTAGATGATAATTTTGTAAAATGTTATATAAATGATGTCATATAAATATTATAAATGAGTAAATATTAGGTAAGATTTATTCTACAGAATAAGTGTCCTTATTGAATCATTCTGCTTATTTTTGTGTCTGTTATTAGTTAAAATCTGGTTTCAATACACAAATGGCAACTATTGGACAAACTCTCCCACCTGGACGTAACTTGGTTAATGCGTCCCCGCAACCAATTCTTCGGTTTCGGAAAGGCCAGCCAAAAGCACTTGGGGTAAAACATATTTTGATGATTTCCAAAACATGCATTTTTAAAATGACATTCTAGTCATTTAGACAGATAAAGAAAATTGTCATAAAGAAAGCTATTATGCAGGATACACCCAGTGTTTAATGTGATCTGTCTGTCAGCTTCATTTCTGACATAAAATGACCACAAAACGCTGGTATTCGGGGAAATAGTTGTCTTTTTTGCGATAAGCTATCAACAAGCTTTTTTATTATCAGTCCACAGAACACACAGAGAGACAGAGAAAGTCACTCACTTTTTTTTTGCAATGCATTCAGAAAAGACAGTTCAGTTCAGTTTGCAAATGATATGTCTACCATCAATATTATTATAATTATTACAATGTATTTATTTATTTATTGTTAACTATAATTGACAGCCTACATTTATATAAACATAATTGATTTATTGTATTTTATAGTTAACTTTTTTTTATTTTACTTTTTTTACATCTACCTATAATGTTTTTCTATATTTCTATCTTTTTATTTTTTATTTTTTATTTTTTTATGTTTTGTTTCCCCCCTCACAGACTGTCCAAATAATGATCGGAGTGATAACTATTCTGTTTGGGATTGTGTTGGTGTCTGAGCCTCCGTTTGTCACGGTCTCTGTTCTGAGTGGAAATGTTTACTGGGCCTCGATAGTCGTAAGTGTACAATTAATAACAGTTACAAAAAAAGTTGAAAAGGTTCTTATTACTCAGCATGTAAGTTTGAATCCCGACGATGCCACAGTCACCTGTGGTCGGGAGCCAAGAGAGCAAAAATAGCCGTGCCCTCTGGATGGGAGAGGCATACTCCCTTTCCCCTGTCAATCACAGTAACACTAGCCAATCGCAGGCATCTGTGAGCTCATGTATGTGGAAGAGGGTAGATAGCGATTTCCTCTGAGTATGTTACGCTGGCCTGTGATGCAGCATGAGCAGCAGTTCGTGAAGATGTGGTTGGCTGAGTTCACATGTCTTGGAGGAAACGTGTGATAGCCTTCACCCTCCCTGGTTGGTAGCTGTCATGTGATGGGGAGAGCTGACTGTTGGGTGGGAATTAGAAGGTGAACAAATTGGGGAGAAAACTAGGGTAAAAATTCAAAAAAAAAAGAAAAAAAAAGTTAACAGATGACTAAATAATTTATACATTGTTATAATAATAATAATAATAATAATAATAATAATAATAATAATAATAATAATTCTTTACCTCATCACAGTACATCATCGCTGGCTCTCTGTCTGTCGCAGCAGAAAACAAACTTCATCCCTGTTTGGTATGTAAACCTCATCAGTTCAGTTACTAACAAATACATTAAAATCATTCAATCTTTCTAATTTGTCACACACATTTAGCATTATTATAGTGGCATAATTGCAAATGGCTTGTCCCTTGTGGTTTTTGATGCCATGGCGTCCCGGACGCACTTGTTTATGACACTCTTGGCCCCCGTTTTCTCCAACACTTCCTCTCTGTCCTTTCTTTCCTGCTACTTTACCTAAACTTAAACTTTATTTCACCCTCAGTGTTTGCAAAGTGTTAACTGTGTGTGTTAAAAGTGTTGTGTTAACTCTAAAGCTGCGCTCATGTCCAAGTGGGAATTTGGAAAGTTTCCATCCTCTTCTCATTTGGGAAGTCTCTGCATGTTCACTGACTCCAGCAACATTCTGACAGTGATTACAAGAAAAGCTCACATAAAATCATGCCCTTCTCCTCAGTTCTCCATGTTACAGTAAACTACTCATTGTGCTATGAGACATATTACAGCACTATGTAAAAATGGATTAAAGCATTCAAATAATTTCGCTTCTAATATGTATTTTGCCTGTAAATACTTTCATGAGAGAGTATTTTTGCATATTAATCATTTTCTGTAAAACAAATAGCTTTCTGACCCATTTCATCTTTGAACCATACACGTGTTGTCATTAAGTAGCACATAATGTCAATTGTGCCATTTTGATTTTAATTTCAGTGTAAAAAACATGTTCATAATGACTTATGAATACAGGTTTCCTAGAAAGTTTTACATGTATTGAGGTTTGTTTGCTCTCTGGTGTAGGTGAAGGGCTCGCTGGGAATGAATGTGGTCAGTGCTGTGTTTTCAGCAGCAGGCATCGGTGTACTGACAACAGACCTTTTCTTATTATATGGCTGCAGCAATTCTGCATACTGTTACAGTTTTGAGGTGAGTTTTACTGACCTTAACATCTGGTCTTGTAAAATTATTTGGACATGTCAACTATAAATGGTTAAAGTTAGCATGATGGCCGGGGTTATCCACTTTGCTTTATTCCTATAAATAATAATAAAAAAAAAAATCTAATTTACTAGTTTGAATCCCTCCTAATTTTACTTATTTTGCTATTGCTAAAATTTTTTGCTAGTTAGCTAGATAGTGAAAATTTAATTACCTAGATTTGAATATTTTATATGAATTGAACACATTTTGTCCTACTTTCATCTTTTTGTCCTAATTAATGACAAAATATTTGTTAGATGTATTTCTTTAAAAAGAAATTTACGTACTTCGTTGTTGACTCCTCCCACCACTGATTGTAGCAAAAAGCAGTACAAGTCAATAGTCAACCATTTGTGTAACGAAAACCAGCAACACACTATGTGCTGCTTATATTTAATACATTTATTACTCAGAATCTCAATGTCAAACCTCTTTATTTAAAAAAAAAATGTATTTACATTTTTGATCTTCCACCATGTATCAGGCACGAACCAAAGCGATCAGTGGAGTGCTGCTGGTTTTCAGTGTTCTTCAGTTCATCATCTCCATCACCATCTCAGCATTTGCCTGTAAAGCCACCTGCTGCTCTGAAATGATGGTGAGAATCACAGCACCATCAAAAATGGAGTTTAACTCTCAATCTGAATGTTATTGTTACAGAATATATGTTAGGAACACTTCTGTCCAAGCGAAAGTCTAACCCCGTAAGCACAAGCCAATGATCATAGATATATCTATGGGCTTCTACGCTTTACTCAGATTTTAGTAAAGATAGTGTATTACAAGTATAAACATCTGTACGCTTCTTTATTACCCTTTTATTTCCTAGTGTATTCATATATCTGTCTTTCCTTTTCTTCCACTTTATCTACGCTTTTTATTTCCCCTCTCCTTTGCTGTAATTAGTACATTAACTGTAATGCTGCATTCATGACCAAGTGGGAATTTGAAAAGTTTCCAACCGCTAAAAAAAGTTAATAATTTTAATAATTTAATAAGTTAATAATTTTAATAATTTTAATTTGGAAAGTTGCAATTTCTTAAGTGCTCAGACTTTTAACATTAATGTATCCAATATGCAAATTAAATTTTAAACCATTTTAAGCAGAATTTCAGAATTGTGTTTGACATGCTTTGGTTATTCAAATAAATCATAAAAAAAATAATGTAATATTTAGATAGAATTAAAAAATATTGTGTTAACCATAAATAAAGTACTAACCAGACAGCTCTCTTGGGCATTTTTAGTTTTTACAGCTAATTTTAAAATGACACAAGCCAAATGAGTGCTAGCTCATTGTGAAATGAGTTTTTTTTTTGTTTGTTTGTTTTTTTTGAGGTTTTGAAGCGAGTTTTGAAATCTAAAGTTCCAAATTATAAAATACAGATCCCATTTTCATGAATGCAGCCTCCACCACAGGTATCTTGTCTTCCCTTTGTGTTTTTCATATTTTTCTTTATTCTTTGCCCAAACTCTATCAATCTATAAACTGACAAAATGCCAATTCAGGCTAAAATCTTTTTAGGATTACACCTATATTAGGGTTAATGTCCTTTTTTGAGCCCTTAAAAAATCTAAAAGTTTCAAACTCAGTTGTAGATGCCCCATAAAACAAACAATAACATATTTTAAATTTATTTATGCTCATTCATTTTTAGCATCTAGTTCATGCCCAGGTTTGTGTTCGTAGTAGAAGCTACTTTAACAGATGCTACATGCTATTTTTTATTTAATTTATGTTATTTAACATTAAACTTGCTTATGGACTGATTAAAACATGACCTCTAGATCACAGATACCACATTACGCTTTATTTCATTAGTAACTGATTGTAATGTTTATAAAGCAACACATTGCTTTCTAATTAAAACTAACATCTGCTCATAGTGCATTATGGGTAACACACACAGCTCCTCAGATAAAGCCGCATACAGATAACACTGTTTCATAGACACAAATGTCTCGTGTAAACTCAACATCTCTCTCTCTCTCTCTCTCTCTCTCTCTCTGTCTATCCCTCTCTTTTGTTACAAGGTGCCTGTTGTACTTTATGGCAACCAGGCAGCAACCAGCAACCCACAGGTAAGTGAAATCTGTACACCTGTGTGAAAAAAACCCCAAAACAAAACAAAACAAAACAAAACAGAACAAGACAAAACAAAACCCAGAGTTTCATTTTTTGCTTATGTTTTGGCACCACATGAACGCCATATATTCATGTGATTCTGTTTTTTACAGAAATTAAATATACCAGACCAATGAAACAGATTTAGTTTTACCACCACAAAGTTGATTATTTTCCTATAATTCCTTGTAGGTATTAAATATACAGATTTCCTTAGAGAAAACTTTACTGTATCAACCATTACCCTTATTTTTTAATTCAATTTAGGTAGAGCACCGACCATACAAGGCTCTGTGAATGAGCTGTTACTATAGAAATGAAAACATATTAGAATGAATGCATTAATATAAAGCTGTGGTTTGCAGCTGCACTGCTGTCAAAAATTAATCAACAGCCTCAGATTCATTCTCATTCTGAAACAGTCCAAAATTACAATGAGGCAACACGGTATAAATAGACAAACTCATCATTGATTAACACAAAACAGGTGGACACAGTATGATAACAAAGCAATGACAGGATGGGAGCAGAGTGGTATTTCAAAGCTTTCATATCCAAACAGAAGCAATATGAGCACTGGCTTACTGTCAAAAACTGCCTTTGTTTAGAATCTGCTCATAGTGCATTATAGGTAACACACATAGTCACATAGTTCCTCAGATAAAGCCATATATGGTCAACAAATTTGCTTAGAAACAAAGTCCCTGTGTAAACTTCCCATCTCTCTATTTATTTAAGGTTTCCGTTGTATCGTTTGCCAACCATGCAGTTAACGGTAACCCACAGGTGAGTGAAGTGCATACAACTTCTGTGTGAAAAAAAACAAAACAAAAAATAATTTCATTTCTGCATAGGTTTTGGCCCATGTTGACCATGACATGACCAACAGTGATTCAACAGTGCAATGATACAATGAGACAACAGATTATACATAAACAAACTCATCATAAACACAAAACAGGAGAACACAGTAGGATAACAAAACTATGACAGGATGGGGTGAAGACAAGAACCTTTCAGGCAATGGGAATTTGTGACAAACAGGATGTACTGAAAACTTGTTTTCAAGTCAACTGAATCATTAAATTAACTAATTTGAGATTTCTCTCTTTTTACAGAATGTGGATTACACCCCACAAGCCCAGGTGAACAATCCGGTATCACGAAACATGTACGAATGGCAACACAGCAGATAACTGACCAACAAGATGAAAAGCTAGAAAATCATATAAAACAAATAAACAAAAAATTATTTGAGAATTTAATGTTTTGAGTCATGTATCATGATGTGCCTTTTATATTTGATGTTAACATGGGTATGACCATGTGCTAGTTTATATAAACAACATATAATGTCACAACTAGTGTGATGGTTAAGTTTGAAATAAATAAAAACATTTACAAATAAACCAGTGATAAAATGTGCAGTTCATATGCAGTCAGGTTCATAAATATTTGGACAATAGCAAAAATATTGTTATTTTAGCTGTCTACCACAGTATATTGAAGTTATCACTTATTATATGTGGTCTATGTGGTATTACACTTTTTTAAAGGACAAAAAAAAGACTTTTTAAGTGGCCAAATCAACTATTTGGTACATTCTTAAAAAGAAAGAACATACTGGTGATCTCAGGAACGCCAGAAGGCTTGGAAGACCATGGAAAACAACTGTGGTGGATGACAGAAGAATTCTTTCCCTGGTGAAGAAAAACTCCTTCACAACAGTTAACCAGATCAAGAACACTCTCCAGGAAGTAGGTGTATCTGTCATAGTCAACAATAAAGAGAATCCTTCACCAGAGTAAATACAGAGGGTTTACCACAAGATGTAAACTATTAGTAAGCCTCAATCACAGGAAGACAAGATTATAGTCTGCCAAAAAAAAAATCTAACAAAACACAACAGTTTTGGAACAATGGACAGATGAGACAAAGATAAATGTTTAGCAGAATGATAGAAAGAGAAGAGTATAGAGAAGGGAAGAAGCTGCTCATGATCTGAAGCCTACCACCTCATCTTATGGCATGGGCGTGTCCGACTGCTAGTGAAACTGGTTCTCTTGTATTTATTGATGATGTGACTGCTGATAAAAAGCAGCAGGATGAATTCTGAATTCACAGGGCAATATTATCTGCTCACATTCAGCCAAATGTTTCAAAACTCATTGGACAGCATTTGATAGTACAGATGGACAGTGACCTGAAGTGTACTTCGAAAGCAGCCCAAGACTTTAAGGCAAAGAAGTGGAATGTTTTTACTTACTGAAGGAAAAACTGAAGGCAAAATGGCCCGAGGACAATTTTGTTAAATTCTATATTAATTATGTTATTTCAGTATTTTCAGTATTTTCAATAATAATATAAAACATAATATTTCCATTCAATGTGGCCTCTTTCTGTATCATTTTGCTTATAGTTCATGTTTTTTTAAGTTAAAATCAGGATTAAATCCACAAATGGCAACCATGGTTCAAACTCTCTCACCAGGCCATAACGTGGGAAACATGTCCACGTCGCCAATTCTGACATTGCTGAGAGTCCTGCTGAAAGCACTCGGGGTAAATCATGCTGTTTTCAGTTTCCAAAATATAATTTTTTGAACATTTCAGTTTTTTTTAGCTCTAAAATATTCGCTCTAAAAAAAGACAACCATATTAGGTAAAATATTAGATAATATACACAATCGACTGAGACTAAGGAAACGTGGAAAAGCGATCAGTTTGACAATGTGAAGTGTTGTATCTAGTCTACTTGTCATCCACATTCCTTGTCACATAAATACTAGAATTCCTGTCTTTGTTAGGGTTATTAACCAGAAATATTAATTAACATTGACACTGCTCAAGTCAGATGTGAACAGCGTTAGGTCTAGCGTTAGAGGATCTTCATTGTATAATCTGACAGGGAGAACAAGTAATCGCAGAAATTCAGGGAAGCCTGGAATGTTGCTGTTAGTGCCATGCATGGAGGAGAGTTTTTCAAAATCCAGCAGTACTATACTGGCTCCGGAGGTCACCCTCATCCTGACGCTAGCTAGGGACCAAAAGAAAAAGAAGAACAATGAACCGTTCATTATAAGTTCCTAATTTCTAGAATGCAGAGTTGCATAAGAATGAAAGTTTAATGTCTTTTCAATGCTACAACATAACTTCTCATGCTTTCATTTTTTTTCATTAGTTTTCATTTACATGATTCTGTGAGTCAGATATGATTCTTTGGGTCAAAGTACATGATTCTGTGAGTGAAATGTATTCCTTCTGTTTTTCTTTGAATTCATTCTCTCTGTTTTTGACCCCTTTTCTGCTTACATGCTGCCTCTCTTCCTTCTCTCTTTCTTCCATCCTTTCCTTTCTTCCTCTTTCTGTTTGGCTTACGAGACTCTTTCCTCCTTCTTTCTGTCTTGCTCAGTACTAAGCTGCATTTACATTCTGTCTGATAGCATATTAAACTGCATGACTTCGTTTAGATTAAAAAAACATCTGACTGGTAGTGTAGTTTTATTGCTGGATAGAGGCTAAAATAAAGTGTGATAAAACTTCCTGCAAGAGCTAGCGTTCGGGACACACCCACTGATTCATGCAATGTCTCTCGGTTTCATTTCATGAGGCTCCAGTATTCAGGAGCATGATGTTCTCTTATTGTAATAAAGCTATCGAGATTTTATCTTAAGTCCACAGTACACAGTAGAGAGCTACGCCACTGAGGCAGTATGACCAAGCTTCTATGTGATGTGGCTTTTTTTTCTTTTGCAATTGATAAATCTTTGTAAAGACATGCTTAAGACATAACATATTGTATAACCAGCTTAAAAAATCTTTACACACACACATTATGGCACATTTTTATATGAATCATTTGCATTTGTGTTTTGCTCTGACACAAAACGGATTCAGTTACAAAACGCTAAGTTACAATTATTATTATTATTATTATTATTATTATTATTATTATATGTTTACATTAATTTTAATTACAGTGATAGCTGATATCCTGCAACTTTCCCCATCATTTTTTTAATTACTTTGATATCATTGTTTATTGTAGTTTATTTTATGAAATAGTAATGTATTTTTTTTTTTTTTAAAGGATTTGTTTGGTATGAGTTAGAAAATGTCTTGCAGGCAGCATTCCCCACATTCATTTAGTCTACTCCACACATCTCTCTATGTTTTCTTTTTCTTCTTGGACCACTGCCTGGTTTCCTGGATTGTTGAGACAGATCCAGCACTGTGCTTGGTCTCTGCCCGCTCAGTGACACCACATGATTACGGGAAAGGCTTACACCACTCCTTTCTCCTCAGGCCTTCCCTTTTACAGTAAACTATTCATTATCATGCTATCTGACATGCCACAGTACTGTGTAAAAATCCGATTAAAGCATTAATATAATTTCTCTTCTAATATGAGTGAATACATTTATAAGACAATATTTTTGCCTATTAATATTTTTTTCTGTAAAACAAATAGCTTTTTGTGTGCAGTCAGCCACTTTGCTTTATTCGTAAGAATAGTTGGAATTTGAATTATTAAATTAAAAGTTACAATAATTACGGACTTTTGTACATTTCCTATATATGAAATGGAATCTCATCCTACGTCCCTCTTTTTGTTCTAACGAAGACCATTTTGTTGTATCTCATTTGTGTCATTTGTGTGAAATCACACTTAAATTATACAATTAATTAACAGAGATTTAAGTACTTTGTTGTCTATAGCAAGATAAAATGCTGATCAGACAGCTGATGGTAATTTAAAAAAAGAAATGAACATTATTAAGAGTTAAATACATTGTTAATTAACAAAACATGGAAAACACAAATACACTGTAGCACTTACTACATACATACACACACACACACATACACACGTGTGTATGTGTATATATATATATATATATATATATATATATATATATATATATAATATAATTTTTTTTTTAATTTTATGAATCTAAATTGCACTATTTTCTACTTTCACAGTAATACGAAAGAAAAAACAATATATAAATTAATACTACAGCACAGCACTGTTGAATTCTTGATTCTGATTGAATCATTGATATGGTGAAGTTTCTGTAAAGAGATTTTTTTTGAACATTTATGGAAAGAGTCTCCAATGTCAGCACTTTGTAACAGTCAGCGGTAAAGCTGTAAGTTTTCTAATGTCTTCAGGACAGAGGAGTTTACACGTTGCAGTGTTTTGGCAACATGATAAGCTGTGTATCTATGTCTTTGAGAGAAAAAGTAAGGCTGGTGATAGAACAACTGCACAACTGTTTATAGCTGATAAAATGCAAGTATGACAGGAACAAATTCTTTTCACAGCATTAAATGTAACTATAAATAGATTAAAATGTAATTGTTAAAAATTGTTATCTTTGGCAAACTGCTGTGCTGTTAGCACTTCAGGACAGGACGGTATTAGGGCTCTGGATGATACAAATATTATTTTAATTTCTGTCATGCCTCTCTAAATAAAAAAAAAAACTATATATTTTTTTCCTTTTAGAGTACTCATCCTGGTAGAATAGAAGAATAGCTTCTTACGCAAACTTTGCACAAACTCGCTAAGAGGAAATTTTGGTGGTAGACACAGTGTACGCCTGCAAAACCAATACCGTCAACTAATACTGTGAAAATACTAGAGTGCCATCTGGGAACTAGGACAAGAACAGCAAAGAAACAAACTAAATTCAATAGTATAAATTAAGAATTTAACCAAATACAAATACATTATTCAGATTTGAACAGATAATGCTTGCTAAATGAATACAAACACAGTAACAATAGGCAGAGCATTCATTTATTTATTTTTAATTAATTTATTTATTTATTTTTGAAAAACATGCCAGAAAGCCTCCGAATAGGCGTGTGCATTGGAATTTCACAGGACGAAAGTTGAGCTAGCTTGTGGGGAGGGTAGCCAAGCTTTGCCAAAATTTCCACATCAACTAAAATTTAAAATCTACACAAAGGCTAGAAAAGTAGCCCACAATGTTTAGCCATAGGAAAAGGTAGACATATTTTTCTTCTTTTCCTTCTTTTCAACAGTCAGCATTCTGAATTGTGCTATATATATTTCCAATACAGGGATATTATACACGAAACCTGGCAACCCTGGTTTGAAGAATAATTATGGTTTTACATTATAGCTCTTCTTTTGATATTATCAGACTTACTGGAGCATGTTAAGCATTTCTCAAGATTTATGTGCTAATGAAAACCTCCTCACTGGCCATATATTGTGAACAGGAATGTGTTTACCAGGCATCTGGTGTATCTGCTGACCTTGGGTTAGAAGTCTAAGTAAGATGTTTTGGGTAAGGGCTTTTGATATGTGGACTCTTCAGTTAAGTGAAGTGAAGTGACTTATGGCCAAGTATAGTGACCTATACTCGGATTTTGTGCTCTGCATTTAACCCATCCAAGTGCACACACACTGTGAACACACACCCGGAGCAGTGGGCAGCCTTTTTTGCTGCAGCGCCTGGGGAGCAGTTGGGGGTTCGGTGCCTTGCTCAAGGGTCTCACCTCAGTCGTGGTATTGAGGGTGGAAGAGAGCACTGGTCATTCACTCCCCCACCTACAATCCCTGCTAGCCTGAGACTCGAACCCACAACCTTCGGGTTCACCTTTGGGTTACAAGTCCGACTCTTGAAACATTAGACCACAACTGCCCCCTTGAAAGCTGATACATGGGATGCCATTGTGGCCAGCAGCCTTGCGTACATCTGGCCTGCTCAAGATGGAGCACACGTCTCTGGGGGAGAAAGAGAGCTAGGGGGTCACCAAGTGAAGGCTCAGCTTCAGCAGAAAAAGAAGACATCATTCTTTTGAAATATAGTTAGCTTGCTTATTCAGTCATGTTAGACAGAAGCTTTCCAGAAAATTCCACAGGACGTCTGGTTCAGGAGGGGAATAAAGTTATGGTCTGCATATTGTTATTTGTTGTTATAATTTGTAAAAGAAAATGTCTTCTTTTTCCAGCAGCCCTGTTTTTCAGTGTTTTCTAGCGTTTCTAGGGAATAGTGGTAGTGTTAATATTTTCAGCCAGTTTAAATCTGAATATGAAAACAGATCATCTGAATAATCTGAGCACTAAATGGATGCAGATAATGGCATCCCGTTAATGTATGATTTGATGTGTGATATATTATGAATATATGTCGGCACGCTCTGTGCTGACCTCGTGATATCTTTCGTTCTTCTTCTGTTTTGCTCTAATAAACAACCGTCAACTGCCACTTCTGTTCTCTGCTGATGCCTTTGTATGACGCCTTTGTTTCTGCAGATATTGCATATAGATAACTATAAATACTTCCTGTCTGCCTCAGTAAATTTTGAAGAGCTTTGCTACTCAGACACCGAAATTGGGTGTTTCTTTGGCACGCTCTTCCCCGGCCGGTACAGGAGTTGTGGCAGCAGCGCAAGCACAGACTTCTCCTTGATTCTAAGTGAACCCAGAAAAATTTATCCGTGTGTAATGACCAAAATCCCATGATGACGCCATGTGTTCAGTGAGTTGCAGGAAGTGAAAATTGCAGCATAGGATGTAAAGA
This sequence comes from Pangasius mekongensis, assembly GCA_033441845.1. Classification (NCBI taxonomy): domain Eukaryota; kingdom Metazoa; phylum Chordata; class Actinopteri; order Siluriformes; family Pangasiidae; genus Pangasius; species Pangasius mekongensis. The sequence continues at coordinate 32,614,413 of JAKKZJ010000002.1, read as the reverse complement.
AACAGGATGTTTATCAGCACTTTGGGTATTAGTCTGCTATATAAATATGTAGATTTTAAATGTTCTTAATTTTTTAAACACTATGTGTATACAATATAGGGGAGCGCAGGGAACAACTTAACACAGGGCAGAAAGTAACATGGACTTCTTCTGACTTTTTAAGACATCCATGACAAAGAGTGTTTTCTGGGCATATGACTCAGTTCTTCACAACAAATGAGTTATGTGTGTAAATTACAGAATCCATCTTTATATTACTTGATGGGTCAGTTGGCTAGAAAATATAGTTGTTTTAAAGAACATTGTAACACTGCACATCCTATCACTTTCGGTGGAACTGCACATGAACGGTAGGTGCTAGAAACAAAGTGTCCATTTGCAGCAGAAATGTATACATTGTTTTATGAAAACATGATTATTACATAAATATTTGTTAAATTATTTCACAAAAAACAATATGTGTTAGGCTGTGCCCTTATCATATGTGTGAACAAAAAACAAAAATAATTTTTACAATAATAATAAATACAAAAAAAAAAAAAAAAAAAAAATATATATATATATATATATATATATATATATATATATATATATATTTTTTTTTTTTTTTT
>JAKKZJ010000002.1:32559004-32573072 GCA_033441845.1 Pangasius mekongensis | reverse complement strand
CTAAGGGAATCAGCCTCTCGAGACTGACCTCTGGTACAGCGAGAGCAGCTAGGTTGGTGCCCTGGAGCGGCGAACCGACAGGGGACGCCCAAACTAGCTGCCTGGCAGGCCTCAGGAGAGGCCGCGAGCCTCCCAGACCCAATACGTTCCCGGGCGGGAGCTGGGAGCAACGCTTACTGGAGACCGCTGCGCCCTGAAGCACCGTAGGTGGCAGGGTTGGCAGGACGACCTCCCGAGGGCACTGAGGCAAGATGGGCACCGTATAATGAGGTGTACTCCGTCCCTCCCCAGAGGGGCCTGCCCTCGAAAGCCCTGAGCCCCAGGCATCAGGGCTTCTTATTCGCGGCCCTCCTAGATAGAAGAACGGTCCTCAGATCCGTCTTCGTGTTTCTGTTTCTGTTCTCTGTTTCTGTGCCTCCCTGTGAGAGGAGGCCGTACATGGAGGGGACTGCTCCCGCACAGCAGCCCCAAGAGTCACAGAGCGACGGAGGAGGAACCGCTGGAACGCCACTGCCTGAGTGCGAGCCTGCTGGTACCTGTCGACGACGGAGTCAACCACGTCGCCGAACAGACCAGAGGGCACCAGCGGGGCCATAAGAACGACCCTGTCCTTCTCTTTCATGTCGGACAGGGTCAGCCAGAGGTGCCTCTCCACCGCCACCAAGACTGCCATAGACCGGCCGATAGCACGAGCGGTCTCCTTGGTGGCGCGGAGAGACAGATCAGCGGCCCACCTGAGCTCCGCCACGTGCTCAGATGGGGACTCCCCATGCTCGTAGAGCTCTTTGAGCAGGTCGGCTTGGTACGCCTGTTACACCGCCATGGTGTGCAGACACGCACCAGCCTGACCCGCTGCCGTGTACTCCTTGCCTACCAGCGCTGAGGTGGAACACAGCGGCTTGGTGGGCAGCACCCGAGCCTTCAAGGAAGATGCTGCACCAGGGGACAGATAGCTAGCTAGCGTCTGTTCAACCCTGGGCATCGTCCTGTAGCCAGCATAGTCCAGCCTCACCACGTTAGCATAGTAAGAGGAGGCGGGACTGAATAAACAGGCTGAAAAAGGCCTCCTCCAGGACCTCAACAACTCGGTGTGGAGGTCAGGGAAAAAAGGCAGGCTCTGGCGTGGAGATGGCGGTTTATTGCACAGGAAGCGCTCGTCCAGCTTAGACCCCTGCGGTTCAACCCGTGTTTCAGCGGGCCAGTCAATACTAAGCTTAGCAACGGCCCGCAAAACCACCTCCAGGACCACCTCCATATTGAGGAGACTGCGGCAACTCAGGATCGGCGCCCTCCACGTCAACCTCCTGGGAGGAAGACAGGCGGAGCACCGGGCCCGCTTCCCGGGGTGAAGAAACCGCAGAGCGGGCTTCCGAACCCAGAGAGCGGACAGTAGATCTGGAGGGTGAGGAAGGAGATAGGGACTCGCCCGTTTCCATTCCCTCAGCCAGATTGATCTGCGAGCCCCACGAGCGCAGCCGCCGCTCTGAAGCGGCAGAAGCGGGGCCGGCACCGCGAGGCACGCGAGTGAAGGCTCCATCCTCAAAGAGAGCCTTACGAGAGCGAAGCGTGCACAGCGGCAAGCGCTCGCAATGCGAGCAGCCGGCTCCCTCGAGAGCCGACTCCGCGTGCTCCACTCCCAGGCAGACAACGCAAAGACTGTGTGTATCCCCACCCGTGATATAGCGCGGGCAGGGAGGAACACACAGCCTAAAACACTGTCTGCTCTTGCCCCGATGTTTGGTTTTGTCTTTGGCTTTATGCACTGGCATAGCCTCCGACATGACAAAAAAGGACAGACACACACACAAAGCGCTTGCTGAATGGCAGAAAGCTAGCGTGGCGCATGCCGCTCGGGCTTTTATGCTTCCGGGTCGCTACGTCACCCCGCCCGTGACGTCTCGCCCATCCATTGGACTGATTACACATGTGATTCAGAGCGCGGCCACGCTGAAGGCGTTCCCATAGCGTTTCGTCGCAGCTCGAGTTCCTGAGGGGGAACCAGAAACTCCCCTGAAGCCATGGTCAGTGTTTACTCATTTCCCTCACTGCTACAGTACGTTGAAGCCTTTACATTTTTTTAACCTTTGTTCATCATGGAAGTGGGATAGTGAAGCTTGTACATCCTAGACAGATGTCTGTGTGGTAACAATTTTTGTTTCTACTACAGTCTTTGACAAACAGTCGTCCAATCAACAGTCCTCCTGAGAAAACCCCAACTCACCTTGATTTATCTTCAGAGCTTTTTTACATGTTGTGTGGTAACCTAAAACTTTTATGACATGAAGAAAAGTTTGCTGAGGTACTAAATGAATCCTGACCTTTTCTCTCTTTTTTTTTTAAGTGATTTTACTATGATGTACTTTTTCCATGATCTGATTTGAGACTGAATCCTGTGTGTATGCACGTAATCAATTACATATCAGATTGTATTATATTTTTGAATAAAATAAATTATATATAGCACCACAAAGTGTTGATTAACCTTCTATAACAGCAGCTTGGCAGTAGTACAGCTGCAAATCACAGACTTATACCAATGATCTCATTCTAATACGTTATCTTTTCTATAGTAACAGCTCATTCACAGGGAATTGCATGGGGAACGCTCTAATAAATTTTTAATAAGCATTAACATTGATATAATAATCTTTGATATGGTGAAGTTTTCTGTAAGGAGACATTGGGTTAGCATTTATTGAAGGAGTCTCCAGTGTCAGCGCTTAATAACAGGCAGAGATAAATACTTTGAGGATTCTTTGTATCATGACAAGCTGTGTTTTTGTATTAACTTAAAGAGAGAAAAACAAAGAGGCTATAATGTTAATTTATTTATATTTTATTTATCAATATATCTATTTAAGGGCATCTTGTGTGCACAGCATGCTTCAGGTCACCCTACGGACTTTTAGTCGGATTCAGGTCTGGTCTCTGACTAGGTCATTCAAAAACATTGATCTTCTTTTGGTTAAGCCATTCCTTTGTTGATTTGGATGCATGCTTTGGGTCATCGTCATGCTGAAATGTGAAATTACTTTTCGTCTTCAGGTTACTAGCAGACATCTGAAAGTTTTGCATTAAAATCAAATGGTATTTATAGCTATTCATGATTCCCTCCACCTTGATAAAAGCCCCAGTTCTGGCTGAATTAAAGCATTCCTAAAGCATGCTGCCACCACCATGCTTCACCGTGGGTATGGTGTACTTTTGGTGATGTGCTTTTTTTTTGCAAAAATACCTTTTGGAATCATGGAATTATTATACCTTTTGGAATTGGTGTCATCAGACCATAACACATTTTGCACATGGTTTGGAGTGATTTAATTGGGCTTGGATGTTTTTTGTGAGAAAGGACCACACCCTACCCCATAGCCCAGAAATATGAAGAATATGTCATATTTGGGGGGCTGTCCTGTTCTTGGTGATGTCACTGTGGTGCTCCATTTTCTTTATATGTTGATGATAGCCTTTACGGTGTTCCATGGTACATCTATTGTTTTAGAAATTACTTTATACCCCTCTCCTGATTGATACCTTTCAGCAAGTGAGATAGTATGCATGCTTTGTAAGTTCTTTGAGGAGCATGACTTCAGCAGTCAGATGAAACCAAGAAGATGTGAAGAAAATCCCACAGAAACAGCTGATCTTTATATAAGTTTAATCAGAATAATTTTGTTGATGACAGCTAATAATTTGATAATTACTTTGAACAAAAGATTGAATGTGATTGGTTCATTATGAACCATCTCCACAACAGGAAGCTCAAATATTATGTATAGCATAGTGTTTTGCAACTTGACATAGAAAAACATCTGGATTCTGATCACTGCATTAACCCTCAGACAAAAACAACAAATCCACTGATGACTTCCTGTGTGTCAAGGGAAGCAAAGCTGCAGCAGAGCAAAAAGCTTTTTATTTTGGATTTTTAAGTAAAGCAATCTAATGATTTCTGATTATTAAAAGAGAAAGGAATGAATGTTTTTTTTGGTTATAGTAACTTCTTATTAAACTCCACGCTGCGGAAATGAGAAAGCTCAACCGGAAATTTGTAAGGAGGAAGTGTGAAATTGTTGAGTACCATCTCAGATTCCAGATGCGCTGTTACCAGTTTTTTTTTTTTTCACACTAAAAACCACAGAACATTTGCTGACAATTGAAAGCAACTCACTTTCTTAATGTGCCAAAAAAAAAAAAAAAAATCTCTGTTGTTTGGTTTATTTCACAAGATTAATAATTCAGTACTATGTTAAAAGAGTTATTCAAGATTCAAGATTCAAAGAACTTTATTAATTGTTATTTTAAGGCATCTTAAGGTTCTTAGTTACCTTATAAAAATATATTGTGAAAGTATTTTAGGAACTACAGCAAATCACCTTGTAAACCCATTAATGTATACAGTCAAGTCCATAAGTATTCGGACAGTGACATAATTTTCATAATTTTGCCTCTGTACACCATCGCAATTTGAAATTTGAAATTAATTGGGTTTGAAATGAAGCAATCAAGATGTGATTTAAGTGTAGACTTTCAGCTTTAATTAAAGGGGTTTAACAAAAAATATTGCATTAACAACTTAGGAATTACAGCCATTTTTCACATAGTGCTTCCATTTTCACAGGTTCAAAAGTAATTGGACAATTGACTGATGAGCAGTTTCATGGCCAGGTGTGGCCTGTTTCCTCCTTATTTCATTACAAATTAAGGAGATAAATGGTCTGGAGTTGTTCCCAAGTGTTGAATTTGCATTTGGTAGCTGTTCATGGGAAATCTGAATATGCCTCCAAAATAGGTGTCGATGCAAGTGAAGGAGGCCATCATTAGGCTGGAAAAAAACAGACCTATCAGAGAGAGAGCAGAAACTTTAAGAGTGGCCAAATCAACATTTTGGTACATTCTTAAAAAGAAGGAAAGCACTGGTGGGCTCAGCAACACCAAATGGCCTGGAAGACCATGAAAGACATCTGAAGCGAATGATTGCAGAATTCTTTCCTTGGTGAAGAAAAACTCCTTGACAACATCTAGCTAAGTCAAGAACACTCTGGAGGAGGTAGGCATGTCATTGTCAAAGTCTATAATCAAGAAACGCTTTCATGAATGTAAATATAGACGGTTTACTTCAAGATGCAAACCACTGGGAACACTCAAGAACAGAAAGAACAGATTAGACCTTGCTAAAAAATAAAAAAATAAAATAAAAAAATACTCTAAAAAAGCCTGACCAGTTCTGATGCAAGATTAAATCATGGGAATGCCAGAATGATGGGAAGAGAAGAGTATGGAGAAGGAAAGGAAGGGCTCATGATCCAAAGCATACCACATCATCTGTAAAATATGGTGGAGGAAGTGTTATGGCATGGGCATGTATGGCTGCCAGTGGAACTGGGTCACTGGTGATGTGGCTGCTGATAGAAGTAGCAGGATGAATTCTGAAGTGTATAGAGATATACTTTCTGCTCAGATTTAGTCAAATGCTGCAATGGTGGAAAAACCGATAGGACAGATGGATAATGACCCAAAACGTACCGCGAAAACAGCCCAAGGGTTTGTTAAGACAAAGAAATGAGCATGCTTTTCACTTACTGAAGACAAAATTTAAGGCAGAAAGACTCACAAGCAACCAGCAACTGAAGGCAGCTGCAGTAAAGGCCTGGCAAAGAAGCTCAAGGGAGGAAACTCAGCATTTGGTGATGTCCATGGGTTCCAGATTTCAGGCAGTCACTGAATGCAGAGGATTTGCATTCAAGTTAAAAAAAAAAAAATTCTAATATTTATGTCAAATTAGTTTTGAGCCTGTGAAAATGGGGGGACCTATGTAAATTTAGCTGGTTTAGCTGCGACAAAAGCTCTTTCTATTTTTTTTTGTTTAAAACCACAGACTTTATCTACCTCACATGCACTCTGAGTGGTAAGAAGTGAAAAGCGTGAATAGAGAAATGAGTCTTTGCTGCAAAGTAGCAAATAAACACAAACTGTTTTGTTAGTGTTTGGTGATCCTCTAACTGCTCAATTCTCTCAAGACAGCAGTGAAAACACACAGGTCAGTACAATTTATCTCACAGTTGCATGACATTAAATTATCAGCTAGTATTTTTTCTGCTTATGATTGAAACATCAACAGATTACAAATAACTCCTTTCAAAAACTGACTTGCAAAATGTTTCTTTGTTGAGAAAGCTACTGTATTAGCAAGAATATCAATGAACATTGAGTATTATGAATATTAATGGCTAGTGAGCAGGGTCAGTGAAAACAGTGTAAAACTGACTTCAGATTTCTTTCATACACACTCATGAATAATACAGAATTGCCTAATACACATGGTAAGATACAGATAAGATAAAGTTACCACACTGTGAATGAATCATCATCTGTTTGCTGTTAAACACTGTTTTCTCTCCTTTTCTGTCATGTTTTCAGACTTGTGTGCCTTCAATACACACTTCGTTTGCTTCACAGATTTACATTATGGTCAGATTAATAAAGCCAGTGATTCACTAGCAGAGATGTTCTATCAGTTAGAACCCCTTAAGATCATTTATGACACTTCCAATTGCTTATTCATGAGTTATTCGCATTCACATACAAAAGTTTGGATACCTGACCATCACATCCATATGTGCTTGTTGAACATCTCATTCCAGATTTATTCCCCCTTTTCTGTTATAATAAGCTCCACTCTTCTGGGAAGGCTTTCCATTAGATTTTGGAGCGTGGCTGTGGGGATTTGTGTTCATTCAACTACAAGAGCATTAATGAGGTCAGGCACTGATGTCAGGAGAGGATTTTTTTTTCTTTTTTACAAAATCTTTTTCAAGCTTCATTATCATTTGTATTGTCTTGAGAAAGTTTGAGAAAAAAAACACACATTGTGTCACGTTTTTGTATTGCATTTCTCAATTCTTAGATCACACTGTTATTTTATTCACCCTTCCCCAACCTGGAATGAATCCCTTGCTACGCCATTACACACAAGATTTATAGATTAAATTGAATTGTTAATAGTAAACTGGCAATGTCTTTAGTATATAATCAATTATTTCATAAAATATAACTATTCAGTGACCAAATTTGAAATGTAATTCTGATTAATCTGAGTATGCCCTTTTCTACATTTACAGGATCAAGGTGACTTTCCACAAGAATGGCTATAAAACTATCTACTGTTATAAAAGAATGCCCAAAAGCACTGGGGGTATTTTCTTTCTATCTGTGCTCTTTGTTTTTCTTTTACTGTGCTTATTTATTTTTTCAACCCACAAAAAAAGAAAAATTAAAATTAAAATAAATGTAATAGGAGTCAAGTACATTGTCAATATATTGATGCTTGAATGAATAGTCATAGTTTAATTTAACAAAAAGGCTACCACACCCATTATTCAGCAGCACATTAAAAATAGCACTTGATGCAGCCCAAACAATTGTTTTGCATGCAATTTTTAAAATATTGTTCTGCAACAGTTAGTTGCGTGTACCACATCATGCCATGAGATAATAAATCTAGGTCATGAAATTGTAATGTGTCAGCAGGATGACGTTTCAGTTTGATTTATCAGATTAATAAAAGTGTTTTTGCTGTGCGATGTGATCTCCACTTAAGAACATAAGAATCCGCTCATATCCATAATAATATAACAACATAGTAATAAGAAATTCCTTGAGGCTTTAATAATCACATTTTTTATTTTATTTTCTTTGTTTCTCTGTTTTATTGCAGACTGTCCAGATAATAATCGGAGCTGTGGTATTCTTGTTTGGTATTGTTTTAAAGACCATTGCTGACTCTGTCAACAATATCAATAGTGTCAGCAGCAATGTCATGTACTGGGGATCTATTAGCGTATGATCACTTAATTCTGTGTTAATATCACCATATTTCACACTGTTTCTTTTAATTAACTTTATTTACTTTATAAGCAATCTCAGTTTTGATGTTCCTTTGAACAGTTTATCGGCTCTGGTGCTCTGTCCGTTGCTTTCCTGGACAACCGTTGTCCCTCTGTGGTGGGTAAACATGACCATGTACACTAAGCTTTTTCATTAATGTACTTTAGAAAAGACAATGGGCCTCATTTATCCAGCTGTATACAAATTAATTTATTCCTAAATTGTTCACAAGAGCATTTACACAAGAAATATATGAAAAGGTAGTTTTTCTCTGTTTAGTCATCATTTTATATATTCATATTTTACATATTTATATTTTCAACTCTCTTCAAAGACGCTTTGTTTTTTTTGCAGTTTTGTGGGCATTGCTAAATGCAAATGCACTTGATAATTTATGGGTGATTGGCAGCAAAATATTTGTACATTTTCTATCCATTTGAAGAAGCCTTTATTTGTCACATATACATTACTGCACAGTGAAAGTCTTTCTTCATATATCCCAGCTGGTTTGGAAGCTGGGGTCAGAACACAGGGTTACCCATGATATAGTGGCCCTGGAGCAGAGAGGGTTAAGGTCAGTGGTAGCTTGGCACTGCTGGGGCTTGAACACCTGATCTTCCACCCAGAGCCTTAACCACTAAGCCACCAGTGAAATAATTTCCTGTTATGACCCAGTCTAGGTCAGGCCACAACCTACAAAAAAATAAAGGGGTGGCGAGGCTGGGATTTATTTGCTTTGTGTACTTATTCTCTTTTTTACAAGTAGTGTAAAAAGGTTTAAGCTTTGGAAGCTGATCAGGCCAAGGAGATAAACACAAACTCATTCAATAAGCAGAATATGCTCACTAACCTAAGTAACAAAAGGAAACAAAAACACAGTTTCTTCCCACTCCTCCTAACTAACCCGAAAACATGAGAAATGTGCTGAAACATAAATGGTACAGTCGAGCTTGGCAACAGGCAGATGGTCATACATGGAAGACAGACAGACATAGCAATATACACACATGAGACAAAGCAAAGGCAATGAGCTGCACAGGGATGTAGGATGGTGGGCTTTAGGTGAACATCTAGTCTGTCCAACCAATCACAAACCAGGAGACGGGTGCAGGGCATGTGAAAGTTGTGATGATCCAATGACGAGCCAGATGCAGGAACAAGATGCATTAGAGGAGCAGACAAAAGACACCCATCTCATCACCAAAATAGACATGCAGAAAACACACAGTTAAGAGAAATACAACAGCAGTCATAGGATTACACAGAGTTTTACTACAATGTTGATAAATGAGGCCCATTGTTTCACTCTACATGTAGCTGCCTTGTTCTGTTCTGTTTCCTCTCTCATTAGGTGAAAGCCTCACTGGGTATGAATGTGATCAGTGATGTGACTGCAGTTGTAGTTGTCAGCAAGTTCTCCATTGATTTGTTGAAGTCCCCAGAATCAGAGTGTTCACGTATATATTATCGGAGGGAATTGGCAATAGCTTACTTTAAAGTCTTTTGGGTTTGTATCTCACTGTTATACACATGGTGGTTTTATCTTTCACAGAAAGTTACAGTGCTTTCATGTTTTTCAAGCTCACTTTTTCAGAACAGTCAGCACTCTAGTACATTTTATTATACTGAGATTAGATACTCATACATACTTTCATATAGATAAGAAATAATTATTTCACATCTATTCCTCCCATGCACACTTTAATTTATGACACACTGCAATTTTGTGTCTCACTCAGTCTGATGCACAGGGAACAGGCTGGTGAGGTCCGAATAGTTAGGCACAAACTGCAATGATATCCTTCTAGACGGAAGAACCATCTCACCTTCCTTTGGTGTTGGGTTCTCTTATTTATTTGTGGAGGCACCTGCATATGACCCAAGTGGTACTGTATCTCCACCCATCCATTCACTTTGCTGGGTGACGGCTTTGGGATATCGCATTGGATAGTCCACAAGATTGATTATAAAACAATATCCTCATTCTGACTGGTCCAATGGCCAGACTATCCAGATCCATACCAGTGCTTTCAAAGGGGATTTTGATAAGAGGAAAAGGATGCAATGGGTGTTTGGGGTTGCCAGTGGATTTTGATGACTGAATCAGAATCACACACAATAAAAACAAGGTCTGATGTATACCCCTTGAACACTAATATAAGCTCTAGATTGGGAAGGGCTGCAGAACCAATGAGAGTAACTGATTCTCATGCATGTGGAGCAGTCAGCTTGGAAGTTCCATGGCTCTCTTCAAAACCAATAGACCAGCCACGGGCTGTATTCCAGCCCTCTGGATATCAGCCAGTGTCCCCATGGGGAAGAAAAGAAAGAGAAAAAAAGTAGTTTGTTGGCAGTGTGGTGTGCACCCTGTTGGATCTCCACGTTCTTCATTGTTTCTCCAACCAATATTTGAAGAACAAAGACATGGCTGGGGCACAGTGGGGCTGACGCATGGGGAGCTGGAAGCTTCTTCCATTATGGCACAGGGATCGGTGGAGGTCTGCCAGTGGCAGGTAGGAATGCATTCCTCTTTCCTGGGCAGCTTCCAACTGGACAGCTTTCACCAGCAAGTATAGTTGGTAGCACTGGACTCATTCTGATGTCTCATTCAGAAATCAGCCGATGAACTGCTCCAGTGCCACCTGTTCAATGGCATTACTGGGGTCCAGTCTCAGCCAGTGTTTGCAAGAGTCTAAGAGTCTCTGGGCAAAGGTGAATGGAGGGTCCTCCTCCTCTTGTGTCATTGAGCCGAAGTGGCCAGCACACACACACACGCACACAGTGAATGAGTGAGTAAGTGAAAGAGTTTGTTAATATACATCCACAAATAGGCAACAGGTGTGCAACGTAAAATTGCTCATTCCCCACACACCCACAACAAGCCATGCCCCCACCTGCAACAAAGAATAATAAAAAATACAGCACCAACCAACCAATTAATGCCAATCATTAATATTTAATATTTAGATCACAGAGTATTTAATGTCATAGAGTTCAGGGTGATATAATAAAGCTTTCTTTAGAATTCCATTAGGATCTGACAGCAGAATAATCCATATAAGTCCATTATTTCTGAAAAAGCCTCAAGTGTACATATTTGTAAGTCAACAGAATTTTTTTCCCCAGAAACATACGTACTATTGGAAACAGTAGAGTGCTTCAGGGTTTCTCCCTTCTCGAGCTCTTCGTCTCCATTGCAACTTTTGTACTGACGTGGATAACCAGAGGCTTCACTGAAACTACGGTCAGTGTTTACTCATTTCCCTCACTGCTATGTTGAAGCGCTTTCAATTTTTACCTTTGTTTATTATGGAACTGGATTGTAAGTTGTGTACACAATAAATAGTGATCCTGAACAGATGTCTATATGGTCACAATTTTTTTTTCTACTACAGTCTGTCAGTCAAATTGACACTCGACCAGAGGAAAACCCCAACTCTCCTTAATTCCTCTTCTGAGCTTCTGACTCTCGAAACCATTAGGCCATTTTGTATTGACAAATCAACATAAGGACAAGGAAGGTCATCTAATCGGGATAGAAGCAAAGCGCAACGATGTTAAATTAGTGCTGGGTAATATATATATATATATATATATATATATATATATATATATATATATATATGCACCAAATAAGGAGGAGCCTGAATTCTTCTATGACGTAAAAAAATATTAGCCAACCTCAAGGGATTTGTCATACTTGGAGGAGACTTTAATCAGACTATGGATGGTATCCAATCCTTTTCAAACTGCCATAAAACATTCTCAAGAATTGATTATTTTATGATCTCTATCTCATTAATGGACTCTGTTGTTGATTGTACAATTGGGGTAATAGCATAGATCTTGCACAGGTGAAATTAGAGTTGAGTTGAAATTAGAAGTGAAGGCAGATCATAGGAAAAGAGGGAGGTGGAAACTCAGTACTTTTATGTTGGAGGATAAGGTCTTTCATAGATTCATTGCAGGAAGATATTAAGATGTTTTTTGAACTTAATATTGGGTCAACTCAGAGATTAGCAACAGTATGGGGGGCCTCTAAAGCATATGTCAGGGAAAATGCATTGCTTATGCCAGTAGAAAGAAAAAAGAAAGTGTTGAAAAAGTCAAACTTGTAGAAAAACAAATCCGTGATTTAGAAAAGGAATTAGTACAAGGTTTTACAGCTTTGAAATTTTAACACTTTTGTCGATTAAAATTTGATCTGCATGAATTCTTTAATAAGAAAGCAGAATATGCATTATTTAGATTGAAGACCAAATATTATGATAGTGAAGGAAAAGCTGTGAGACTCCTTGCTAGGCAGATAAAGCAACATAACACATTTCATGTCATAACTGTAGTTAAGGAAGGAAATAAGGTTCTCACCTCTGACAAAGAAATTAATAGGGTTTTTAACCAGTTCCATTCCAAATTATATACATCAGATTCCATTTATAGTCAGAATAAGTTGAAATCCTTTTTATATTACCTACTTTATCTCCTGAGGAACGAGACTTACTGGATGCACAGATAACACAGATAACGTCTTTGAAATCTGGAAAATCACCAGGCTCTGATGGACTCCCAGTGGAATAATATGAAAAATTTGTTGATGAGTTGACCCCAATATTAACTGAGGTATATTCAGAGGCACCTGAGGATAATATGTTGCCTGACAGTTTTAATGAAGCCTTAATATCACTCGTACCAAAACCTGAAAGAGATACGATGGATCCTGCTAATTACCATCCAATAAGTTTATTAAATGTAGACCTTAAAGTGCTAACAAAGTTGTTGGCCTCATGATTAGGGGGCATTTTAGCTAATATTATACATAGAGAACAAGGGGGGCTTTATTAAAAACAGATCCTTGTCTGACAATTTAAGAAGGCTATTGCATCTTATGTGGATGAACCATTCGAATCTAGATCCTATTGCTGCAATATTGTTGATGCAGAAAAGGCCTCTGATTGGGTGGAGTGGGGGTTTCTTTATTGCACCCTTAGATAAATATGGCTTTGGCCCAGGTTTTGTGAAGTGGGTTAAAATTCTTTACTCCAATCCTAAAACAGCTGTAATAACTAATGAAATAACTTTGTCTTTTTTTAATCTATCTAGGTCTACCCATCAAGGTTGCCCTCTTAGTCCACTACTTTTTACATTAGATCTGGAGCCGCTTGCTTCAATGATTAGAGAGGACCCAAGAATAAAAGGTGTATTTGCAAGGGAAAGAGAACACAAACTACTGTTATACGCTGATGACATATTGTTATTAGTTAAAGACCCTGCATACTCTTTACCAGTACTCCTTCATGTGATTGAATCTTATTCTAAATTTTCAGTATATAAAATCAACTGGCATAAGTCAGAAGCTATGCCGGCATCAGGAGCGTGTTTTTCTTCCTCAGTGCATTTAACTTTAAATGGATGCATAAAGGAATCAGATATTTGGGTATCCACCTTAGCCCTGATATAGAGAACATAATAAATTTGAATATGGAACCTTTGTTGTAGAAACTACAGACAAAATTAGATAGCTGGAAAAAACGTAATTTAACTTTATGGGGAAAGGTTAATATAATAAAGATGATGGTTGCGTCACAGTTTAATTACATATCGGGGATGGTTCCTGTATCCATGCCTCACCACATATATAAATGATATAATGCTATGATTAAGGACTTTTTATGGGAAGGTAAAAGACCCAGGATTGGAGTAAACAAATTATGTTTGCCTAGAGATAGGGGTGGTTTAGCATTGCCGAATGTAGAACTCTATAAAATATCATTTGAAATGTCTAAGCTCGCTAGACACTGGGGTGAGTGTGATTTAGATCTAGACTGGGTGCTAATAGAACAACAACTTACATCCCCTTTTCGGCCAATAGAGGCTTTTTCACAAATTGAGAATTATATCATAATATGACTAACCCAATATTGCTTCACGCTAGGGAGGTTTGGAAAGCTGTCCACAAAATGTGTCAGATTTCTCACATCAATATTACTCTTCAGTATGGAATAACCCTTATGTTAAAGTAGGAAAAAAGCCCCTGTTTTGGGGACAATGATTTAGAAGCGGAATACAAGACAGTGAGCGGAGGCCATCCACACCAGATCCACGCCGTGTAAAATAATATCAACAAATCTTCGACTAAGGTGCATTAAACAACATGTCTAACATTCAGCTTGTTCAGTGTGTTGAG
>JAKKZJ010000002.1:32534823-32545556 GCA_033441845.1 Pangasius mekongensis | reverse complement strand
TATATATATATATATATATATATATATATATGTAAACAAGTGAAATAGGAAAAAGCTTTGTGTGTTCAGGTGAGTGAGATAAACATGGGGAACAGTGGCTCCTGGATATTAGAGAAACACTTTTTCTTTTCTGATACCAATGCCGATACTGGGGCCTTGAGTATGAGCCAATATCGATACTCATCTTACTGTTTTGTTTAAAAACTTCTAAGCTTCAATTTTATTTTATTTTAAAATTTTGTGAAGAGCTTCATAGTTAAATACTTTCACACAAAAAACCCTCTCATAATAAATATAATTTAAAAAATAAGGAATAAAATATAAAGTATATTTTATTATTACATAACAGTCAGGTTAGGTCCACTAATTTGAGCGTGGATGTGGGGATTTGTGTTCATTCAGTCACAAGAACATTGGTGAGGTCAGGCACTGATGTCGGGCGCGAAGGCCTGGTGTGCAGTCTGCATTCCTGCTCATCCTAAAGGTGTTCAGTGGGGTTGAGGTCAGGGCTCTGTGCAGGCCACATGAGTTCCTCCACACTAACCTTGGAAAGCCATGTCTTCATGGATCTCGATTTGTGCACAGGGGCATTGACATTTTGGAACATGTTTGAGCCTCTTAGTTCCAGTGAAGGTAAAATTGTAATGCTACAGCATACAGAGACAAAGTTGTGTGCTTCCAACTTTGTGGCAACAGTTGAGGAAGACCCACATATGGGTGTGATGGTCAGGTGTCCACAAACTTGGCCATATAGTGTATTTCACTTGCAGTGTGAACAGATCAAACAATGATGTATTTTAAGACTTAACCCTTTGTGTTCTGCTCCACATTTTGGGCAGCTGAGGCAGAAAATAATATGTGAATAATAAATAATAACATTTGAATATGTTTTTGAGGAACAGTAAAGACACACAAAAGCACATTTGTGATGTAATGAGGCAGAGTGAATTCACCTTTTTTGTTTTATTTTTCTAAGAAAGCAGTTTGTGTCAATCAGAATTTCACCACTTCTTGTAATCTGATTTATTCCTGGGGAGGACGGGGATCTTAACAAAACCTGTGTAATATATATATATATATATATATATATATATATATAATATGAAGGGAGAATGTTGCACATAAAGTTTCATGTTGAAAACAAAAAACATTCAATACGGTTAACATTTTGACTTAGACAGCACATACAGGATAGAATGACAGTAATCCATGCTCATGGCCACGCTGTCCAAATTTTCACAAAGATTCAATAAAATTCAATATTGTACATTACTAACCATTGCTATACATTATTAGAGAACACTTCTTAAGGTTGTTATGTCTGTTCATAGCACGAGAACCAACTCCTCATCATCATGACCCCTGTAACAGCTCCAGCTGATACCCGACTCTCCCGATGCATAGCTTATCTGAAAGGCGAGCCCAAAGCATTGGGGGTAAGATACTTTTATCCAAAAATGTCTTCATAGTAGTGCTTAATTAACATTAAATATTTTACCCTTTAATTGGTTTGTCTTTTTTTCTCCACAGACTGTGCAGATCATGATCGGAACCACGACTTTCTTGTTCAGTATCATTTTAATGGTTTCCCTTATGACAATTTTCACCAGCAGTATTGCTATTTTGGGATCACTTAATGTACGTTCTTTTTGGGCTGCACTGACAGTGCTTTGCATTAGTATTCTCCCCCTTGAACC
This sequence comes from Pangasius mekongensis, assembly GCA_033441845.1. NCBI lineage: Eukaryota > Metazoa > Chordata > Actinopteri > Siluriformes > Pangasiidae > Pangasius > Pangasius mekongensis. The sequence continues at coordinate 32,543,859 of JAKKZJ010000002.1, read as the reverse complement.
TTTCCACACTACAAAATAGAAGTAAATTAATTAGTATTATATGTAATGAATCTTTTTGTAATGAAAATTGCCTATTATACTAAAGCATGGTGGTGGTAGCATCATGTGTCACGTTACCATTGGCCTTATGGCTGTTACTCTGATTAATGACCGCTTTACCTAACCACTGTTGGACTGTCTGTGCAATATTCATTTCATTTTCTTTTTAAATAATAGATTTAATGTTGCTCTTCACATAGAAGTGATATAAATCTAATTAACATACACACAAAGGTGTACAGGTGTAATTACAATTATGTCACATGGCACCTTGGTTACACAAAATCATCTAATGTGTCTTCTGATGATAGCAAACAAAAGGCCAATGTGGTACTACCACCACCATGCTTCAATAGTAGATATGACATAGAATCTCAGTGAAGTCCAATTCAGGTTGAAATTGTACATTACAAATTGTGTAAAAGTAGAAAGGGAATGAGTACTTATGTATGTAACCACACAACCTTATTTTTACTGTTTTTATATACGCCATACTTGATAAACAGTCATGAATCACTTTTTTTTAACAGTTTATAGTTTCTGGAGCTCTGTCGGTTGCTGCAACGAACCACCGTAATACTTCTGTGGTATGTAAACATGGCTTACTGCTAATTTCCTTAGATTTATCAGTTTTGAGTTCATGAAGAGAACATCCTGGATTTGATGTTACTTTTTCCTCTATCATTAGTTGGAAGCTTCCTTGATAATGAATGTGTTGAGTGCTGTGGCCGCAGCGATCACCCTCATTATGTTCTTAGTGGCCATGGTGACTAGGTCTGGGTACTGGTGTTACTATGACAAATATTATGATTGTCTGGTTTGTATCTTATTAATGTTCTTTCTTTAGCCATTGCTAATTCCCACTCATAGTTCTCAAAATTGCATGAAGGATTTTGCTCCCAGCTACTTTTTATTTATTTTTTTCTTTTGTGTTGATATTTTATTTATTTACTTATTTATTGATTGATTTGCTTTTTTATTTACTTGCTAGCCTACTAATGTAATTACTCATTTACCAACTTACTAACTTAATTACTGTTGTACTTATTTACTTATTACCCTGCTTACTAACTTACTCTGCTTACCTATTTACTTCCGTTCTATCTATCTAACTAATATACTCACGTACTAACCTACTTACTTACTTATTAACTATCTTATTAAACTAACTTACTCTTCTTACTTATTTGCTTACTTATTTTCTGTCAATATAGTGGGGTCCAAAAGTCTGAGACCACATTGAAAATCTGGGATTTATTTTTCATTTAAAATTGGAAATAAACCAAAGGTTTCAGAATTTTTAAGTATTTAAAACAAAGAAGCTAAATGTTCAGCATCTTGAATATTGAATATTCAGGAATCTACACTGTTTCTAAGTCCCTATTTTTAGACGTTAGCAAATGTGGGATATTGACCCTGTTAACTGCTTTGTACAGAAGGTCAGATTTTCCTCATGTCTAATCTCTTCTACTGACGCGTGTGTTCAGACAACACTCTGACGGAGACGATCTAAAATGGATCATGAGGTTTTGCACAAACCTGTGGAGTCCATGCCAGCCCGAGTGCACACTGTCATTAAAGCAAAAAGGGGACATAGCAAATATTGAGAAATTCTGAAATTCATGTAAATATTTCAAAGATTTGACTTTTCACTTAAGTTGTTGTCAATAATATCATTTGTAATGAAAAATGTTGCATTATATTAGAAAAGAATGCATTTTCACTAATGCTGTCAGACTTTTGGACCCCATTGTAACTAATTGACTTATTTACTTACTTCACTAACTTCCTTATTTATTTGCTTGTTTATTTGTTCATGTCCTTATTTATTTACTTACTTTGTTGGTTTGTTTGTTTGGCCAGGGGAGTGGAATCTATGGAGTGCTGATGGTTTTCTCTCTGCTTGAGCTCATCATTTCTATCGGCACTTCTGCATTCGCCTGTAAAGCCACCTGCTGCACTGAAACTTCAGTGAGTGGCATTTATAAACTATTTAAATCTAGTTTTCTTTTTAATCAGTCAATATCACAGAGTCTGAGAATGCAAACCCAGAGGCTCCTGCTGTCTGTGAAATTAGCTGGCTTTTTGCAGGTAAGTATAATCGAATAGAATTGAAGGCAAGAAGGTGAAGAAACAAGTTTTTTTTTTTTTCTGTTGGAGTTGGAGCAGGGCAGATCTAAGACACCCTCAGAAAAGTAAAACTGAAAATCACCACATGTTTCTTGAAAAGTTTTATGCCTAAAATAGCAACATAGAGTGTTCAAAAAGTTTTACTTGTTTACTTTAACCACACTTGGCCATTATCAGAGTTGATTTAAGTGTACACATATGATTTAATCTTGAAATTGTGCGCATTGACATTCAGACTTACAGACTGTAACTACAGACGTAATTGCTCTTCAGAAGTTTCAGAACATGACAGTGACGCACGTGGGGGTGGAGTTTACCTAAAACAGAGGCGTGTCTCAGTTATGCATGAATCTGATTTTAAACTTAAGCATGACATTAGCTCGAGTGAGGAGCAGGATTAAGTCCAGCACCACTGTCTGACAGTTGGATGTGATTACAATGTGTCATACTGAAATTTATGTTTTGGGTTTAAATACACTCAACAACAGTTTTCTTTCCCCATACAGAGGGCATCGGAAGAGACTGACCTTAATCAGAGATATTTTTATCAAGGACTTTATCAAGGTTTATATCAAGGACTGAGGTTTTATGAATAAAATTATGAATGAGCTTTAAGTGCAGGAGAAAAGTGCTCAGTCAGCTTATCCTTCAAACCACTGGAATATGAACCCAAAAGAGCACATTCTGAATACTAGGAACTTTACCTGGCTAAATATTGATGTAATGTTTGGGCTAAAGTCACAGACTCTGAATATGACCCATTATTGCTTATTAAAGTGTACTGGACCAAATTGTAAATGATATTTGTATCCTGATACATATATATTTGTTTTCTTCATTTTATTAAATATTTCTGTTACAGCCCATGAATTCACAGCCAGTGAATTCACCGCCGATGTATTCACCGCCGATGTATTCACCGCCGATGTACAATCCTGCATTCTATAACCCACAGGTGCCAAATCGGATTGTAGTTACCTACAATGTTTGAATTTTAATTCAGCTAATTTCTTAAACATTGTGTACTTTTGCAGTCAAATCCTGCTTCTTGATGCCTCTGTACTGTTTAAGCTTCACATTGTGTATCACGTTTATAATAGTTACCTGTGAATAAATTAGTGTTACTTCTGAAAGAAAAAAAAAATTGCCGAGGTACAAATGTAATCCTGACTTTTTCTCTTTTATCATTATTTTATTCTGTTTCTTATGCATGAATCTATAAGTGTGTGTGGTTTTATAGTCACACCACAGCACTTTCCTTCTCTTTTCTACTGGCAGCTTAATACAAAAGAAAAAAGAAATAAATGTACACCACAATACTGTTGAATTGTCCATTGTGATTGGTCAGAAGGTGTTGATTAATTTTTTAACAGCAGCTCTGACAGAAGAGCAGGTTTATATTAATGCGCTCGTTCTGATGCGTTATCGTGTCTGTAGTAACAGCTCATTCACAGGTTAAGCACTGAAGTACTCTTTCACTCTCTATTTGTACTAGCATTGATTGAGAATAGGGGAGTGTTAGAAACAAGAGTCAGGAGTGATGTGATGCTGGTGACATGTAGAAAGGGTAATGAAACAGGTGGCAAAGTCCGAACGAATTGGGGACTGTTGATCGCAAAGTGCAGTGGCCCACTGTAGAGATGGGATGGAGAGCAGAATCATCACACTGGCCACTCAAGAGCGGTCAGTTGGGAACCGGGCTACCTGAAGTTCCATCACCAAGCAGCACTGGTTCAGCACAGATCTGAAGAGCAGTCGACTCACTGGGGAAAAGGTAGAGCTATGCTCAGTATAGAGGCTGTATGTTTCTGGCTGGTTCGGTTGGTGGTGTGGCCGCGACTGCAGTGCATTGTGTTCATAGACCTTGAAGCACCTCCATCAACTGAGCTACTGAAGCTTCCGGGCATCGCAGTTGCTCTTGTTGCACCCTGAGGAGGACACACTGCTGTGAGAGAGCTTTCTGCATGCATTCTTCATCTTCTCCTACTGTGCTCACTTTATTGCCTGAAACCTGCTGTCATACACCCCAGTGAATTCAAGAGCGCATGGGTGAAACAAAAAGATGTTTTATTAAGCACAAAACATGAAAAGAAAAGCCATGGGGGGGGGGGACTGAAGAAATCTAAGGTATACTCTCTTCTCAATAAGTAGAAAGACAGTCACTAGAATAAACTCAAATACTCAACTCAAATACACACTCAGCAAGTAGAAACAAAAGTAGACCAAAAAAAAAAAAGTCCTCCAAAACAAACCACAAAACTTGAGAAAAACCTCAGGAGAAAACGCAAGTCTAGAAAGGACATGTTTAAGCACTGAACTGCTCTCTTTTTTTTCTGTTTATACTTGCACTGACTGAGAATATGTGAGTGCTAGAAATAAGATGGGTGTGATGCTTGTGTTGTCTAGAGAGGGTTGGCTGTGTGCTACGGCTCCCCCTGCTGGCTGACAATGTGACAGCAGTTTCTCAGTAACACGACCTGCATTTTTCTTCTAAACTTCAAGAGAGAGAAAAAAAGTGAGGCTGGTGAGGGAACAGCTGTCTATAGCTGCTATAACATAAGTGAGAACAGCAACTAACTTGTTTCACTGACATTCAGCAACATTAAGTGTAACAATAAATGGACAAAAAGTATGATATTCCTTAAATAAAAAATTGTGACTGTTGACAAATCAGTTTTGTTATTGTGGAATAAAATAGCTTGGGGTATGCTGTTATAGGAAAATAATCAACTTCAAGATGGTAACAGTAAGGCTTGTGGATGATACAAAGATTATTTTCCTTTCTGCCATGCTTCTTTCTTTTAAAATCTGATCAGTTTAAAATAAATCTAAAATTTAAAATAAATCTGTGCTCTTTTTTTCCACTTGTAGTGTACCCATCCTGACATAATAAAACTGCTTCTGGGAGCTGGAGGTTAAGATCAGGAGATAGCAAAGTGCTATCTGAGAACTACAACAAGAAAACTCTGCAAAGAAACAAAACTTATACTAAAGAGTATACACGTCTGGAAGTATGTTCCAGACAAATTTCAAAAGCAGTTGCAAATTTCCAATGAGAATAAAGGGAAACATCCAGTCACTGAAGACTATCTGAATGACATTAAAACAGAAAGTCTGAATTTTCTCACTTATATCAAAAGGATGCTCTTTACACACACCAAAACCATTTAGCTGATAAACCGCATAGTTCCACAGAACCTGCTCATGCTGTAGCATCAGGAAACCGCAAACCCCAAACCACTACCTTGCCTAAAATAAAGCTGGAAATATGCAAATTTTAATTATTAGGGTCTTCATTTTCTCTTAGACCTGTTAGTCCCAAAAATGATATTTTTCAGGTATATTATATATACTACAGGTTTATTCTGACTGGGTTTTATATGTCTAACAAACGCAAAAGTTCTAGCCACAGTGTACTTTTGTCGACTAAAGAGTCCACAGCCCCACCCTTTTGTTGTTTACTGGTTCTCAGAAGTGATGTTTGTGAAATCACAGGGCAAAACTTTCCCGGACAAAGCTAAAGTGACCACAACCAGAACCAAATGACCGTCTTTTACGTCTCGAGTCTTTTCAGTGATATAGATTTTTTTTTTTTGTCTTTTTCGTGACTTAGACTTTTTGTCTCCTGTTTCCTGTATTGTGAGACAAGTCGTCAATGCTACAGTTAACCTGAAAAGGTTGGCTTGAATAAATTAATTGAAAAGCTAGAGAATTATGAAATTAGCTAAAATCATGTAATTAAATAAACATTGCCCATCATCTGATCATCTCTGCAGGAAAACAACAAGATGTTGTCAGTGTGCCAAGACAGAAAAGGTCAGACTACCACATAAACAATTTATCTACAAATCAAATATCATTATCACTCATCACATAAAATATCATGTCCTTTGAGGAGATTGTTAACGAAACTATTGTTAACCTGTAATGTGATAATAATATTGTTCTATTAAAGATGATGGGTTTGTTCAAGTCTAACCACAATCAGGTGAGTCAGCCACATGCACATGTTTGAGCAGATAAAAAGAACGTTCTGAAACCCTCCACTGGCTCACAAGTCAAACGCAGCCAAGCGTCAAAAACACAAGCAACGTCTTTCATCAGGTAAATATTTGTGTGTGTGTGTGTGTTTTTTTTTATTAATTTCATAGATTCGTGTTATAATATCTAACAAAACTAGTTACATTGTATTAAAAAATTTTTATTATAGTGTTAATGGTAAATGAGACAAGATAACTTTTTTTGATCTCAAAAGAAATTTTTGGCAACTTGCTCAAAACAAAACAAACGATAACGATCAGATTTGTTTAAAATATATAGATATTGTCATGGATTCTGAGGCAGGAGGTCATGAGTGCAAGTGAAATCTTTAGCAACGAATTCAGATCATCAGGCACAATCCCAAGGCTCAAATAATAATAAAAAAAAACTAATGGAAAATGGAAGAAATAGTGTACATAAGCAGTTCAGGTTTGAATGAAAATAGGAAAGCGGTGTGTTAGTTTTCATGCGAGTGAGACAGATGTAAAGTCCATGCAGGATCTGGAGCAGATTGAGGATGTGACAGTGTAAATGTAATATATGTTAAATAGAATGATATGCCAGCAGATTAATGTTATGTAGTTTAAGGCTTAACCTTTTGTGTTCTGTTTGCAACCTGTACAGTTTACAGCTCATATTGCCCTTAAGGAGCTGAGACAAGAAAATATTTATTTGAATAATAATATTTCAATACATTTTTGGGGAACATTAAAGACACATTTTTGTGAAAAGCACTTTTGTGAGGTTTCGTAGTATGTTTTAATCTCAATGGAAAAAAAGGAAAATACCTGAATGTAATTTTTCATGGTCAAGAGAGAAAATTAGCCATGATGACAATTTCTTTTAGTATGGTTCCATTTTAGGTTGAAATAAACACACAGCCATTTTGACCCAAATGGAGCAGAAGGTTTAATATGAAAATAAAGCTGTGCTTATTCTCAACCATATTTCCACCTTTGGTCTACTCCACACTGCAAAAAATAATAATCTTAGCATGTAAAAATATTTTGAATATAGTCAAATGTATTTCCTATTATTATTTGAATAAACCAACTACATGATTATCAAACCAGTCTTTACTAATTTCAACCTTGAAATCTTATCGTGTTGTTCTATTGGCATGCAAAAAAGAAGCGAATTTTAGAAAATCTGCCAAAAGAACAAGAAAATGTAAAGCTTAGAATATGTAAAGCAGGCTAAGTTGTCATTTTTACAGTACATAATAAGATTAACAGAAATAAACATGATTATTACCCTGTGATTACCCTTCATAATAAATATTACTGCTTAGAGAACACTTCTTAAGGTTGTTATGTCTGTTCATAGCATGAGAACCAACTCCTCATCATCATGACCCCTGTAACAGCTCCAGCTGATAGCCGACTCTCCCGATGCATAGCTTATCTGAAAGGCGAGCCCAAAGCATTGGGGGTAAGATACCTTTATCCAAAAATGTCTTCATAGTAGTGCTTAATTAACATTAAATATTTTACCCTTTAACTGGTTTGTCTCTTTTTCTCCACAGACTGTGCAGATCATGATCGGAACCACGACTTTCTTGTTCGGTATCATTTTAACCTCGCTTGCTCTTACACCAGTGATCATCAGTGGTATCGCTCTGTGGGGATCGCTTATCGTACGTTCTGTTTGGGCTGCATTTACAGCACCTTACTTTCTACATTACGACTCAGAAGTGACTTAACTTGGTATTATATATTATGACGCCATGTTAAGTGGTACCCTTGGCCTCTTGGCTGCATTTCTCATTTAATGCCTTCTTTACCCGGTCACTTTTGGACCTTTTTTAAATTTGGAAATTATACGCTGTTTTTTTTTTATTTTTATGTTGCTCCAAACAATGTTCAAAGTTTAGTATATTTTTTATACCAAAAGCCTGACAGATACTTTTCCAGAATTTGTTTTAATGGTTTTCATGATCCTATTTGTTTCAGTATGTTCTCTTACAAACTCTTCTACCAGGAACATGTGTATTTATATTGAGGTTTCACTTTAATTGCACAAATTCAACTACAGTACCTGTTGAATTGTGATGTCTAAAGATAACTAGACTTAATACTTAATACTTCTTTTAAGCTTAATACTTTTTTTTTAAATAATTTTACAGCTATTCTGAGTTTCTTTACTATACTGGCACAGAAACAACCAAGATGACAAGGGTAACTCTCAACATGGCATTACCACTATCATGCTTCTTTCAATACCTGGTTGTAAGACAAAATATGGGAAAGTTTATGGGGAATAAATACTTATGCAAGTCACTGTACAGCCCTATTTTCACTGCTTTTTTATTAGTATTTGATAAACAATTGTGTTTCTTTTTTTAAAACAGTTTATAAGTTCTGGTGCTCTGTCGGTTGCTGCAGCAAACCACTATAGTTCCTGTGTGGTATGTAAACATGGCCTACTAATAATTTCCATTTAATTTTTTTGTTATTTTTAGTGGGATGAATGGAAACATCCAGTCACTGATGAATATTTGAATTAATAAGAAAACAGAAACAAAGTCAAAATGATCTCACATTTAGCTGTAAACCACACTGTGACAGCTACTGCTCATGGTGTAACATAAACTACTTCCTGAGAACTGTCCTACATACAGTGATACAGTCAGGTCCATAAATATTGGGACATCGACACAGTTCTAACATTTTTGGCTCTATACACCGAAACACTTCAGAATTCATCCTGCTGCTTTTGTCAGCAGTCACATCATCAATAAATACAAGAAAACCAGTTCCACTGGCAGCCATACATGCCCACGCCATGACATTACCACCAAAAACAGGAAGGCCAGATTAGAGTTTG
>JAKKZJ010000002.1:32492237-32510444 GCA_033441845.1 Pangasius mekongensis | reverse complement strand
CACACACACACACACACACACACACACACACACACACACACACACACACACACACACACACACACACACACAGATTTATGACTGAACAAGGGCAGCACAATATGAGCAGGTCTGAGGCAACAGATGTTGAGTAAAAAGAGCTCATTCTGTTGATGATATTATTCCTGCTCCTTCTCTAATAAAGCTGCTGAGCAGATCCAAGGACAGAAAGAAGCATATAAAAGAATTATATAGAAATAAAAATTAAAAAAAACAAATATAAAAACCCTTTGGAACGCAGTTTACGACCCTGCGCCATGCAGCTCTCAGCTCAAAAATCCCTAATGAGAAACAAAAGCAACAAAAAAAAACATTATAAAGGCTGTTCGGTTTGATGGCCAAGAAATATAATTACTTAAAAGTTGGCAAAGGTAGCAATTAAGTCCATAAATAGTAACAGCAAGCTAACAATGGAGTGCACTGCAAATAACAACACTTTGAGAGAAAAATTAGAGGCCTGAGAGAACCACGAGTGAGAGGCGGAGGGAGTGTGGGAGGAAGAAAACAAAGTTAGCTTCCATCTCTCCTGGTTTTCTGTGGCCGAATTCTGCTTTTTCAGAATCTGAGTCTAAATCTAGTCCTAGATTTCCTGCATCAACAGCTGACATATGAAGCAGCTTTGCTTGGAATTTAGTACCAAGTATCAGTATAGCTGTCACAAATTGGAGGCAGGCTGTAAGTGTGAACTTAATCTTTAATAAAAATCCAAACTGACAAGCAGAAGCTCAAACAAAATAATACAGGAGGGAAAAAAACAACAGAATCACACCAGCAAAAAAAATCACGTGAGTGGGAAACAGTAGCTTAAATAGAGAGTGTGATTGGGAGAAAACAGGAAGCAGGAGTGCTGGAAGTCAGGTGAGCGTGAGCGTTGTGAAATCCGGCCTGGATTCGGATCAGGAGCAGCGGCTACTGGATCAGTGGTGGAACTGGATGTGACAAAATCAGTTTTGTCCTGATTAAGCTTGAGTAAGTTATAGAAATATCTGACAATATATTGGTATATGAAAGAGATGGAAGTGTCAAGTTGCGTACTGATCTCATGTCTCTTGATGTTTTTCTTTTTTAGGAAAGCAAAAATTGTCCCTTGAGGAATTCCATAGGTAAAAGACTTTTTCTGCAGAGGAACAAGAAACTGTCTGTCATATATATTGAAATATTTAAAATCTAAACCTGTGTCTGAGAGAACAACAACTGAGTGGAGGAAACACAATCAGCTTTTGTCTCTTCTGGTTTTGCTTGGCCAAATTCAGTATTTTAAAATGAGTAATAAAACAGATACATAAAGGGTTTTCCTCCAGTTTCTCAGTTTTAGTACTCCACACTTGATACATAAATCTAGTTTTGTCTAAAATTTAGAATCAAGTTTTGCGACATCTGTATTGAAATATCTGCAAGTTCTTTGGTCTAGCAACAGTTTTGGGAAATAAATGAGACGGAGCTCTACAGTCGTGTATCAATCGCATGTCTTCTGATGATAGTTTTTTTTTTTTAGAGCTAGTATGTACAGTGAGAAAACCAAAAAGGCTCTAAAATTGAACTTTAGGGAAATATTTAAAAATCTAAAACTATGTCTGAGAGAAAAACAACGGAGGCAAAAACAAATTCAGCTCTCAGCTCTCCTGGTTTTGTTTGGCCAAATTTCTGTAGTTTTAGTTAACTAAAACAGAGATCAGACTCTAAAACTACTTCCAAATTCACACCTGATACTCAAAACAAAAGGGGCCTCATGACTCGTCAATTAATCTTGTTTTTATAGAAATTTAATACATCATTATATTGCTTTTGTCCCGTTTAAGCAACATAATCCATAAGCAGCATCCATATTAAAATATGTGACACCTGTTTGGGCTATCGACAGTTTTGATAAATAAAATTTATAGTTGTGTATCGATCTCACATCTCATAATAATATTTCTAGAGCTAGCATGTGCAGTGTGGAAACAAAAGTGGTCCTAAACTAGAACCTTGAGGACCTCTACAGGAAACATACACACAACAGAAAAAAACACTGATTTTCTTTCATAAAATTTCATAATATTTTCATAAACCTTTCCTTAAAGTCTTACTTTAAAAGGAAGATTATAGGTGTGCTTGACCATATCAGATATTAAATCTAGCAGAATCTTGCAGGTGTTTTTTCCTGATCTCTGATAAGTGTAAGAAATCTGGACAAAGTTTGCGAGGCGGTACTGGAGTTATCAGATTATATTATATTAGGCCCATGCAGAAGATTTGTTGTGGACTGTTGTGAGGGGCCAATACATGTTTTGTATCAGAGTATAATAGGGCTGTCACTATTGATTATATTGGTATTCAAGTAATCTGATGATTAGTAATCAGACTGTTTAAATTCATAATAAAAATAGACTTAAGTGAACAATAAGATAATTATAATTTATTGTAAGATAATTTAAGATTATTTAATCTCACCAAACATATATATATATATAAATTCAGAAGTTTCCATCAGTCAATATTTGATATTTGACCACTTATTTGACACATAATTCCTTGATTTGTGCGATGAGTAAGCATGAAAAGCGGGAGTTATGACCTTATTATGAAACATGCGATGAACACACGGTGCACATTTGGAAAAATATTGATGCATTCACATGTTTATTTCACACTTGGTCAGAGATAATTATCATTTCAATCTACTTTCTATTAAATTGTACGTTCTGGTGTGTTTTTCACATCTAATGTAAAGTTCTCCCACACAGTTGACATTCTTTGTCATTTGTCTGCCGTGTCTCAAAACGGTAAATTGTATTCGAGGATTATTTTTTTAAATCGAGTCATTGTGACGGCCCTATCTGAGTGTAGTTAGGCAGGTATGAAGGCAAACGTTTTGAAGATAAATTGTTAGAGAGTTAAATTAATTAAATTAATCAGCACCTACTAACCAATCAGATTTCTACAGTGCTCTCTAATAATAAACATTTCTATATTCACTTATACTGTACCTATTGTTTGGTTACATTTTCCGTTTTAAAGTATTTAAAATTAATAATTGAAAATAAAAATTATTATAAAACAGAGTGTGTTTTGAAAACTTTTCCTCCAGGTCAGAGTTTTTGGCTCATCTCTACAGTAATACTGTGTGTGTGTGTTTTTTTCCCCAGAATGCAATGCAGCTGGCAGGGCTTTCCTGGCACAGATTACAATAATTAAATCCGTGGCTACAGATAAAAACAAACAATAGCGTCGGATATTAAAAATCTTGCATCAGTACACACAAACAGGATGTTTCAGGATTAGTTACGGCACAGAGGAAAACCGAGGTGCGTTTGTAGCTGAGCTTATTCCTTACTGAGGTATTGATTTTCACTCTGGATGGAAATCGACTTTAGCGTAAAAATCCTAAAAAGAAACTCGTCTTCCTTAGTCATGTGGAAACTTAGGAATGTGTTTAAGCCAATGGTACGGACAGACACTGAATTTCATGTCCTGTGGGCTGGATTTCCCCTAAAATGTGCATTCACTTTAACAAATATGCAATTTGGGGCTGAGTCAGTGCAAATTAATTAAAAATTGAATTAATTTATGGAAGGAGTCTCTAGTGTCAGGGCTTTGTAACAGTCAGAGATAAAGCTGTACGTTAATGTTTTCAGACACAGGAAAGTCTGCAGGACTTACATTTACATTTATGGCATTTGGCAGACTCTTATCCAGAGCGACTTACAATTATCTCATTTATACAACTGAGCAGTTGAGGGTTAAGGGCTTTGCTCAAGGGCCCAGCAGTGGCAGCTTGGTGGTGCTGGGATTTGAACTCATGACCTTCCGAGCAGGAGTTCAACGGCTTAACCACTGAGCTGCCACTTCAGGACATAAATGATAACAGGATCTGGCTTGCTTCATGGGCGGATAAAAAGCATGACGTTCTTTACTTAATCAAAACTGCAGGCAAAACACTGCAGTTGTTGCTCGTGTAAATTAACTGAAAAATAATTGGACTCGATCGGCCTACAGCCATCGTCGAGCCTGGATTATTGACAGAACGGACATGATCATTAAGCGTGGCTGTTAATTTGATTTCCCGAATATGATCTACAAAACAAGGGTCGTTTGTCTTATTGCCGCAATTTCCCAGCTCAAGGACGTAACTCTGTGTGTTACGGGAAGTTTCTCGGCGTTTCACCTGCATTAGCACTGTGGGTCAGTGTGACCTGAAGCAGGCTCAACACACAAGCATTCAGCACGGCAAAGTTATTACCTGTCTGCCCGACCCAACACAGTCTTTAATCTCCCCAAAGGCAGAAAGAGACGTGGGTTTAAGGCAGCACATGAGAAATTCAGGGCTGAAAATACTCATGAAAACACACACACACACACACACACACACACACACACCTGAACCTTCAGCCGCGTCCTTGACTCTGTTGGTGGTGAAGTATTTCCTGGTTTTAGAAAATAACATTATTTCATTGCATTTCATCTTATATTATACTCATAATCTTATTCAATTATACTCAACATAGTAGATTTTTTATTTGTTTATTTTTAAATAGTTTCTTGGTTTATGTTTTATCATATTTCAGCTAGCAGGAAAAAAATAATAAATTCAATTCAATTTTATTTGTATGGCGCTTTTAACAATGGACAGAAATATATACATTTAGTATATACATTTTAAATTTAAGAATTTGTCCCCATTGAGCGAGCCAGAGGCGACGGTGGCAAGAAAAAACTCCCTGAGACGACATGAGGAAGAAACCTTGAGAGGAACCAGGCTCAGAAGGGAACCCATCCTCATCTGGGTGATAAAAAGATAGAGCAGTTATAAATAAATCTCTTCTATAAGTGTGTACTATATGGACAAATAGTGCAATTATGTAACCAAGAAATTCTTTATAGTTTTAACACAAAGTCTATTTTGTTGAAGTTATCAACTGTTCATTGAATGGAGACTTGAGTGCAAAAGTGATTGTGGGAATTGTAGTCCTAAACCATCATAGCAAATGAATTGTGGTCCTAAATCATCTTCATGGTTTCTAAGTGGTACCATCCTCAGTAAACTCATTGCTCTTCAGGCTGTGTGTGTGAAGCCATCTTCAGCAGCAGCAAGTGATCTCCAAGTGATGAGAACTCCAAGCAGAAGCAGTGCATCAGGATGGATCTGGCAGGTCTGGAGAGCAGAGGGGGTCAGGATCACTGGCATCTCAGGAGATCTGCTTCTTCAGTCCATGTTTTCTATCCCACAATTTTTTTCAGGCTAGACATTACTCAAAAACCTCATCTCAGACACTTGTGCTTTAGCAGCTGGTAGCTGCAGTGTGATGTTACCACCTATAACACCTACATAGCTACGTTTAATGTTGTGAACTGTTCGTGAAACAACTTCCTTCACCAGCCTCTCTTTTTCCTTCACAGTGTTAACAAGGAAAATGCAGCTTGTCATGTTACTGGCAAAACCATAAAACGTAAACCTCTGACTGTTACAAAGTGCTGACACTGGAGACTCTTCCCATTAATGTCAAATAAACATCTCTTTACAGAAAACCTCACAAGTTCCCTACAAGCACAAGTCCCTGTGAATGAGCCGTTACTATAGAAACGATAACATATTAGAATGAGCGCAAGAATATAAACCTGCTCTTAGCGCTGCAGATGTAGAAAATTAAACTGACACTTTCTGACCAATCAGAATCCAGAATTCAACAGCGAATAATTCGGCATATGTGAATGTTCACTCTTGATGAGGCTTTTTTTGCTTCCTTTGAAAAACTGTGTGGAGGTAAACAACGTAAATCTGTTTTGTCTAGAACGCTATTTTCTCTAGATTGTTCCTCGTCTGGCTCTTTAATGTGTCCCTGTATGATGCAAATATAAAAGTCCTGCTTTGAGATGAAAAATAACGATTCGCATGATTGATTCATATGTATGAAGAGGAGACAAGGCGAGAAGGATGTGTGTCTTTCTTTTATTAGTTATATAAGTTACATCACAAACTTGTAGTCATAAAAATTCACAGTCTACATTCAAATATTTTAGCTTGATTAAAAAATAATCTTTCACGTGTCCGTTTTATGCAGACGGAATTTCAAGTTCGTTCGTTCTGTGCTATAGAGTTTATTTGACCATTGTTATGATAGACACGTCATCTCTATCAGGGTTGCCTGATCCTCCTGTTTAACCTCAGGAAATGAACACATGATGCAAGATCTATCACTGGTTTTTATTTCCTGTTTGGAGGGGAATCAGAATTACTTTTATTATGTCCTGCGAAACAACAACACCAGGGACTGATGCCTGGCCGGGAATTTCTGCTCTCCTTTCCAGATTTTCAGAGCGTCCATTGCCGCAAAGCATCAGCCACTGTTTCAGGAGCAGCAGAAAAGCCAGGAGACGAGGAGAAATCCGTCATAAGCAGTCCTGACACAGCGCCACTTGTCCTTTACGGAAGTCTCTGCATGGACACACACGTCTGTACTTCGCGCCGAACCCGGCGCAGCTGAACAGCAGAGGCTCTTTCTGCAGGCCGCACTCATACGCTGTCGTGGAAAACGCCGGAAAAATGTGATTCATCTCAAATTCCACCACGTCGCACTGCACCCGCAGCCTAAAAAGAGACAGGACGCAGAGAATAACCAGGCGGCAGAGAGAATAAAAAGGATGGACAGAGTGGAATTAGAGTGAAAGAGAAAATGGGCAGGTTAAAGACTAAAAAGGCCAGATATTGAAGGTGAGGAAGAGAGAAGGAGAGAATGAGCGAGTGGATAATGGAGAGAAAAAGAAGTCTTTCTGCTGGTGTCAGTGAGGTAACAAGATCCACTGTTCCGATCCACACTGTCCCGACTCCATCACTTCTTCCAGCTCACATCAAACGATAAAACATCCCTTTGTACATCATCCTGCTTCCTGGAATAAAACAGATCAGCTACACACTGCACTTCGCTGCGCAACAGCGACACATGCAATTTTCTTTTGTTCATTTTATAGCGCCTCTTCACTGCAGCGTAAAAACAGAATAAAATAGTCCATTGAGTTCAATTTGATTTGCTAACTGCAAACTGGATAGCTAATGTGACCTTACCCCGGCCAAGTTTGCTAAAAAGTAGCTAATATTAGACTAGCTACTATATTTTGTAACTAAAATCAGTAGCCACTAGTGTTTAGCAGGCTAGTCTAAAATGTTTTCTAGTAACTAACATTCGGCATTATGGACGACTTACGTTCAAAAGTTACGTTGATATTTATGCAAGGAAACTCCCTCGCATTCTGACTCGGGTTCCGCACTTGCTTAAGGTGATTTTCTGGATTCGGCATTCAGATTATTAAAATCACCTGCGTGTAGATCACGCTTCCGAGGTCGCTTCTGAATAGAGGAGCCCGAGACAGATTTTTTATAGCGTCTAATCAGGGATAGAAAATGCAGACTGATGAAGGAAATTCGAAATTTCTATTTTTTCAGCTGAAATGACTGCGAGCACAAATGGCGGTGATGTGGCAGAGCGTTCGTTTAGCGCTGCCGTTTCCTCTGTGTGCATGTATTCTCTCACCAGTTCAGTGATTAGCTGTCAAGATAGATTAGCTAGCTACGATACAGAGTACAATAGTGACTGTGAAGGTCATTGTGAAGGTCGTTAAAGTTAAGGTCACTTACTTGTTCAGCGCCTCCTTGTTATTGACGAAGCGGAAGAAGGCCGGTTCACACACCAGGTTCGAGCTCCTGCAGGCGTCCACACACGACTGGCCCTCGGCCGAAACGGCGAGTCTGAGAGCGCTGAGCGGAGGCCAGCAGGGCGGCGCTGTGGAGTTCACCGCCCACGAGACGAGCCCCGAGTCGCCCATCTGCATGAACACGCCTCTGGGCCAAACCACCGACATGTTAGCGGGGGGGAACGGAGCCTCCAGACCACAAAAGTCCTGCGACGGTAAATATGCAAGGATTAACTACATCTACAAAAGCGTTTTTCTACAAATATGTTTCTAGAATTGCTCAATTCCTACAATTTTCTTCAGCCATGTAATGTGCAACATTTTTCTTTTCTTTTAAATATCTTCTGTAGATCTTTTTTACCTGGTCTCTTGCATTCTTTCTTTTATTCTATATTATATTCCTTCTTTCTCTTCCTCTCCCCCATCCTTATTTTCTCTTTTCTTTATTCCTCTCTCTCTCTCTCTCTCTCTCTCCCTCTCTCTTTAATTTCTCTTCCTGGTTTTATCACATTCTCTTTCTCTCATTCTCCCTCTTGTTTTTCTGATTCTTTCTTTTCTAACTTTTCTCTTTCACTCCTTCCTATTTCTCTCTCATTTTTCATTTTATTCTACATTCTTCCTTTCACTCTTTTTTTCACTCTCTCTCCACCCTTCTTTTCATCTTCTTTTTTCCTTTAATATTATTCTCTTTAATACCTCTCCCTGGTTTCGTCACAGTCTTTGTTCCTATTATTCTTTCTTTCTTCCCTTCGTCTCACCATGCCACCCTTTCTTTTTCCCCTAATTTATTCCTTTCTTTCTTGTTAATTGCTCTTTCTGATGTTCTCACATTATCTTTCTCTCATTCTCCCTCTTTCTGTTTGTCTGTTTGTTTCTTTCTTTCTTTCTACTTACTCCTTTTACTCACTTTACTTTACTTCTCTTTTTTCTATTCCTTTCCTGCTCCCTCTAATTTCTCGTTCTGATCTGTCACGTTATCATCCCCTCACAATTCTAATTCTTCTTGTTTTTCTTTCCTTTTCTCCTCTTTCTTCGTCATCTCCCTTACTCTATTTTTTTAAAACTTTCTTTCTTATTCCATCTCAAACATCTGTTTTATTACCAACACATTTCTCTCAACATTTTCTCACCTTGCTCACTTTCTCTAACACATAATTTTACACACACACACACACACATGCACGTATGCACGCACATACACACACACACACACACACACACACACACACACACACACACACTTACCTGATGCTGAATGTAAGCATGCACTCGCTCAAGCATTCCCTCACACGTATACTCATATGGCAGATAAGGATCCACCTGAAAGACACACACACACACACACACACATTTGTTTTTATATCTTTGTTAAAATCCGTTTTTCCACGCTGCTTGTCATTATTCAAGCTAATTGCAGTATAAAAAAGGAACTGCAGCGTATTATTCAAAACAGACAAAACCGGTAATTGCTAAACTCGTCAAGCTTAATCGCCTTCGCTTTGTGACAGTCGGGAATCGCTGAGTCGATAAATCACATTTTCATTTTCCTTGGTCATAGACGTAAACGATCTCGTACCTGAACGACGATCTGTAATAAAAAACTGCACACTTGATTAAACTGCTTAGATTTTTAGTCTCTTGAGAGAGCGCGAGAAGGATGCGACTGAACAAAACAGGAGAAAAAAAGAGTCGCAGCGGATGAAATGACGTGCGTTTATAAACATGTTGTGAGCGCAGACGTGATTTTCAGCCTTATTCAGGATTTATGTTTCCTTCTGAGCCAGCGCATCCTAGTCGTATTCACTTCCGAGCTAAAACAAGCCTGCTGCCACTCTCCTCTCCGTAGCAGCCGTGAAGTAATGTACAGAAATAAATACAGCTCATTTAAAGCGAGAGAAAAGTGAAGCTCGTTAATGAGTTTCAGGGTCGTGTTCGATTGACAGCAGCAGATTCGGAGGTTTCAATGTTTAAAGCTTAAATAATTAAAGGGCCGTGGGATTGATCCGGAGATTGTGAAGTAATGGTTCTCACTCACTCAAATAAAAATAAAAGTGGAAGCGATTCCGTTAAAATCACTTTAATATCTTCATAAGACGCAATTCGTACGAACAGTTATGAACAGAGGCTAAGATTAGGCTGAGGGAGGGAATTGGGGGCGGAGTTAATGGTCATATTTTTACAATGTAGTTAACATATAGTGGAAACAAAGAGAGAGAGAGAGAAATGGAGACAGGCAGACAGAAAGAGAGGCAGAGATACAGAGAGAGAAAAGTGGGTGACAGAAAGATAGAAAGCATGAGAGAACAGAGAGACAAAAGAGATAGACAGAGAGGCAGAGAGAGAGACAAAGGGAGAGAGAGAGGGAGACTGAAAGAGAGGGACAGACAGAGAGAGAGAGAGATGGGGAGACAGACAGACAGAGAGAGGATAGATAGATAGATAGATAGATAGATAGATAGATAGATAGATAGATAGATAGATAGATAGATAGATAGATAGATAGATCAGACTCCTAATTTGCTATTAGAGAACATGATCTTTGAGCACATGGCTGTTCAGGGTTCAGAATGAAGACTGATGTAATATTTAATTTAAAGGATTTTCCCCTTACACTGGATCTAAAAATCAACAAAGAGTTCATCAGTAAAACACAGAAGCGTGGTGCGTCACAGTCTCTAATTCCATTAGAGTAACAAATATCCATTTCTGATCCATGAGATTTACAATAATCCGGAGTGTTATAGCCAAAATTAACACATTTTCCCCAGACATACAGCAGCGCTCGGCTACGTTTCAGCATTCATTATTAGTACAATCCTCATGCTCCACATCTCAAACTTTCCCTCCGATCTTCTCTAACATCTCCATCCTGCAGCAGGTCTCTGGCTGGTCCGCTCGCGCCGCTCTGCCTCCCTGCAGCGCTCCAATCAATGTCCATTTCCTGCGGCTAGCCCGAGCTCTGGGGTTCATGGATCGATTGACTCGTCTGGCCTGCCGAGAGCGGAGCCGTCAGAATCCAGAGCGCCTAATTAATGCTTTCCACCCACTGATTTCCTTTTTTTTTTTCCAACCACATGAGATTCCCAAAGAGATGTTTGCTGGAGTAGTTTGACATCTCCAAACCACACATGCGTCAGTCTGCGGTAAATGTGTTGGGGTTGTTGAGACATCAATGAGACTAATTGTAATTAAGGAGCTTTAAAGGACCAGGCTAATGGGTTCTACTAAACAAGTTCCTGTGTATGTTTCCCAGCGGTACCCATTAACATCAGAGGAGTTCTCTGGAAATGGAGGGGGGGGGGGGGGGGGGGGGTGAGAAATAAAAAAAAAAAAAAATAATAATTTTATATTTTTTGGTTTATAAGACACAGCAAGCCAAACAAAGGCAAGGGTGCCAATACTTTAATCTTACTCCATACAGAAATTGTGTTAAAATACAACAAAAACCCAATGAGTCGCTCGTTTTCTGTGGCTGAATATCAAATATTATATTCACATTATATTCATTCATATACGAAAAACTGCGCTAAATATCAGCAGCAAGAAAACGTTACTGTTTTCAAACAGATAAAAACAAATCATAAAATCTATTAGAAAACAGAGATTTGTAAAGAGAAAGAAATTTTCAGACAGTCGATAAACTAGGGAAGATAATTTGACCAATCGGTGGTCGGAGCTATTTCTAGCTCCGCCCACATACCCCCTGGGTAAGGATGGCAAACGACAGTAATGAAGAATTGTTGTATGGGTAGAAAAGGCCCATAATTCTGTATTAAGCAGCATAAGCGCCCTCTTCATATCATTCAGGATGATTCCAAAAACAGTGCAGTTATTACACGGTAATCAGATTAAATCTGATCTAAGCCTGATGCAATCGTTTTTAGAATAATTGGGCTCTAATTGATTGATCATTCATTATTCGATAATTCATTCAAAAGGAACAAATTATCCACTAATCAACATGTAAATGCGGGAGTCTGTCTGCTTTCTCGACTGGAACAGCTGCACACGATTTAATCAACACGACTGAACTGTAAAGTCTGCTTTCACACAATAACCACTGCATCATAATCAGTATCCTCAAATATGTTTATTTGTGAAATGCGTGGTATTTAAACAAGACAGAGTGCTAATGACGAGCAGCGCCATCGTCACTGACGGCTCAAGTAGCCCTGCTGATGAATGCCTAGCTCCTTAAACGCAGCTTTCAGATCGATGTTTAAATGTATGTCAGAAACAGAAGCTCGATTTCTGTGCAACTTTCTGAGCATTTCTGAAGAATTTCCACATTTCCACTCTTAAGTCCCTTCAAAAGGCGAAGAAGCATTTATGACCTTCACTGTTTAACAAATCAGTTACTTTAGATTCCATCATCTAAAGATATATATGTCCTCACTCCAAAATCGTACTAAATTATTTTACCCCACAGCGCTGTTGACTTCTGGATCCTGATTGGTCAGAAGGTGTTGATTAATTCTCTATAACAGCGGCTCTGACAGTAGCGCAGCTGCACATCACATCACATATATTAATGCACTTGCTCTAATACGTTATCGTTTCTATGGTAACAGGTTTCCGACATCCTCAGGACAGAGGAGTTTACGCTTTGCAGTTTCTCAGTAACGTGAAAAATGGCATTTTTTTTGTCTTATTAATTGCAAGAGGGAGAAAAAGAGAGGCTGGTGAGGGAACGACTGATTATAGCTGCTGTAACGTAAGTGAGAACAGGAACTAACTCGTTTCAGGGATGTTCCACAACATTAAATGGAACTATTGGATGATGGATAAAAAAAAAAGAATGACGCGTTTGTAATCACTGAGAAATTGCAAGTCCTGAAGAGTTTTATTCCTCGGTACTACACTCCTACACTCAACTACACCACACATTCCTATGGTTTTATGTAGAACCCTACAACGAAGTGTTTTCCTACCAGAAATCATTCAAATCAAAGTAGAATTTTAGGAAGCTAAGAGCAATTAATTATCCAATGAACCCTGAAAGGACCCTTGAAGAGGTTATGCTACAGCTTTTGTTCCCTCAGCCTTGACTTTGCCACCTATGGTTTTCGTCTCCGATCTTCTGGCGGATCGTTATTAACCATTATTAAAGTTTGAAAACAGTTTCCATGGTTACCGACAAGTTGCCAGTCGGTCCTTATGTAATGGTCTGTAAATATGTTCATTCACAGCCACTCTAAACCTTTTTTTTACTTTCCTTTTGTTATTTTCACACAATTTTACCCTCTGACCTTACCTTCATCCTCATAATCTCACGCACAGCAGTCTCAAACTCCTCTGAGTTGTTGTAGTCCACGGTCATGACGTGAGGTCGGCCGATGTACTGCTCAGCGTACGGGTGCTGAGACGAGACCTGGCAAAAGAGAAAGAGAGAATAATCCTGGATAATATTTAACTGATTCATCTCAGCACTCAAATCCATTTCTGTTTGCACTCACAGCGCTACATTTCTCATCGAAGCTCAAATCAATTACACCTGAGCACTTTTCATTCTTTTTTTTTTGGTATTGTATCTTTTTTTTTTTTTCAGGATTTGATAATCTGCTGTGTATATACGCATTTAAAACTACACAACAATTTGAATTTGTCCAGTTTAGGTTTCCGGTCAGCATCATTTTTTCCAACTAAATTATCCTGTACAGAAGAAAGTTGAATACAATAGCTTTCTACAAAATCAATAACATGATTTTCTTCATTTTCTTCTTTTTTTTTAAAAATAATAACCAGGAGCCGATTAGCAGGCTCTAATTCTCATATTTCTTTATACATTATTGATGAACTTCATCACTTTTGGACAATTCACTCACTCCATAAGAAGCGCTCACCTCTCTGGACGTTGGCTTCCCTCTGAAGAACTCATGATTGAGTGAGCTGTGCGGAGGACGAAACTTGGGCTGCAGAAAAATGCATCCATTGGCTATTGCTTCTAAAGGGGCGGGTCCTTCATAGGGAAAACCAAAGCCAATGAAGAGCTGGATGGGAATAATAAAAAGACAATTTTTGAGCCAGGTTGAAAAAAAAAAAACCCTCTGACTTAGGAAAGAGTGTAACCCTGGGATAAAACAGACAGTGTGGTACTTGTAGACTTAGGATGGAATAAAACGTCACCTTGGCCTTGCGTAGAAGCTGTTGCAGGTCCTGTTGAGGCAGCAGTCCATGATTCTTAACAAAGGCAGGGACCTCAGGGGGGCGCTGTGTCTCATAGTACACCGTCCCATGTACTTCCATATAGCGATGTAGAATCTCCAGGAACTTCTCTTTACCCTGGTGATGGATAAATCCGAAACATGAGTAAATATTTGAATCCTAGCAGCCAAAGGTACTTAACTTCAGAGCTGGCCATTGGTGCAGTAAATTTATGTACATTAGCTGGACTCAGGATGAGCACATCGGTATTCAAATAACTACAGACTATTTTACTATTTAATTAATTCGACAAGTCAAAGTAGCAAATTAAAAGCATGATGGAACAGCTTATATTGTATGCACATGCTTTCATGAGCTCACTTTAGCTTCTCATGGCTTCACTGTTGTGGCATGAAATAACAGGATATGCTGGATCAAGTGCTATTTTAAAAGCTGCCGAATAATGAGTGTGGAAGCGATACATTTAAATCACTCAAGCTGAATCATTAATCATTGTGTATCTGAATCATTAATCATTGTGTGTTTATACCCCACACAGGACCACCAGCTGTCGTTTTTCTAATCTATATTCACCGTTCAACCTCAAGCCACCCACTTAGCCCTCAGGTTAAGTTTCCAAACCTTCCAAATGTCACCTGGCACCACCTCAAAGAGACGGCTGCCCCCTCACACTAAACACTCACTGTGACAAGGCTCATGGCAGAGCAGTATCGCTGCCAGAATGTTAAGCAGGTGGCAAGTTTCCGAATTTGAAGAGTAGCACCATGCTTGCAAAATCTGCTCACTTATTTTCGATGGGTTTTTAAAGCTGGCTGGTTCAGAAATGAAGGGGTGGGGGGTGTGGGGTTGGGGGGTGGGGGTGGGGGTGGGCGGGTATTGGGGGTATTGGGGAAAGGTAGGGTATAGGCTGGGGTTTACTGAAGTGCAAGAAGATAGTGGCACTCAGATGCTGGACTGAAAGGTCTTTTTTTGGCTATAATACAGCCAATTCAAATCATTTTCAAATCAAATCCTGAATCTGAATTGATTCAAACTAATTTGGAAAGCATGACAACAAACAGGGTATTAAAAAAAGGAGCCAGAAAAGGGGCAGACAAAAAAAACACAGTTTTTTATATATTTATATATGGATATAAGGACATAAGGACATACTAATGCACTTAAACATAATGATTTAATCAGCAAATATTAACCATTTCAGTTGCCATTTATGATAAAAAAAAAAATTCTCCTTGGTCTCGCCGTCATTGCGTGCGTTTTTGGTTGTTCTAGTCCTGTCTCCGCCCCATCCTGTCATTGACTTGTTGCCTGATTGTGCTCTTTGTTTAGTTTTTCTACTTAGTGTGTTATGTTTTATATGTTTATGTGTCACTGTATTGTTGCAATGTCGTGTCAATTGTATCGATGTTATTAAGCCTTATTTTCCTACTTTCTTCTTGTTCTGGCCAATGCCTGGTAGTTCTGCCTACAGTAACTTTACCTCTGTCTCAACTCCAGGACTGCCTTTTAATAACGGTCTCGTTGAGTTTAGGCACTTGCATCATCCTGCTTCTTGCCACACAGTATATAAAGTATTTGTATATCTTAAAATCGAAGCATTCTGCACATATTATAAGAAAATATTAATCTCAAGTACTTGCTAAGACTTTATTTCACAGCTATTGGTGTCATTAGATTCTCACTATTCTAATGACGTGCATTTAATATCTCACAGTTATATCACCTGTTGCTGTATGTATATCTGGTTTGTACTTTTCATTTTCAAACATCACCACATTTACTCTATAATCATATATTTTGTAAAGGCATATGGTGACTTTTTAGCATCAGACAGCTTCAAGGAGTTGATCTAAATCCCTAACAAATCTAAACTTTAAAGAGATTTGACAGCAAGAATGAGACCTAATACCCATCACTGTAATCTGGCTGCTGCTACGGACACTTTATATTCATCATGGCAGTTATTAGGATTCACCTAGTTTGTAATGTCAGAATTATTATCATGCTAGCTAGCTAACAAGCCGCTGTTAGACAGTATTAGCTAATGTTTTCTCTGACATTCATCGGTTCCTTGGTGAATGGGTCACTAATTTACCATCAGAAACTAAAGTCAGTTTGTGATCTGAAGCAGATGTCCATTTCTGTTACTTTCATACTTCAAATACATTTATGGGTTTATACTTTTCTACCTTTCTACTTGAGCAAAGACTTTCGGTACTTTTAGCACCTATGGTGAAAATATTAAAGAAAATGTAACAGGGTTGGAAAGAAGAATCACTGTCAAGACATTTGTTTTCTGCAGTAGCGTCGTTTGACTTTTCCTTCACCTCTTCATTGTCACCTGTGTATTTTGAATGAAAGCGTACCTCAGTTGAAAAGTCTGAAAGGTCTGTTGAAGTTTGTGGAAGGAAAATAGAAGAGATTATAGAAGTGCAGCCCTTCTGACACAAGGGCATATATGTCAAGATTAGCCATGAGAGGAGGAATAGCATTGAGCTATTTTCGCACAGTGTCTTCTCATAATGGGATTTAGGGGTTTTGGTTTAAAAAAAAAACTCAAATATATCTGACCCTTTTAGTCCACAAACTCCCTTAACAAATGTTCCAATGGCACCAAGGGAAGGGTTCAGAGGTTGGAGAGACATCTAAGAGGAATGAAGCTTTGGTAGACCATTTTCTGCATGTTAACAGAGTAGGAATGTATTCATTAAATAATCATTTACATTTTAGGCATTTGGCAGACACCCTTATCCAGACGACTTTTATCTCATTTATACAACTGAGCAGTTGAGGGTTAAGGGCCTTGCTCAAGGGCCCAGTAGTGGCAGCTTGGTGGTGCTGGGATTTGAACTCTCAACCTTCCAATCAAGAGTCCAATGTCTCAAAGACTGAGCTACCACTTCCTTCCCTTCACATTCAAATTATTTCAATCCGTGCACTATAGTGCTGACTCAGGTCTACTTGTTCTAGTCAAGTCAAAATTCTGGTCCTTAAAAATCTTTGTATACGATCAAGCCATTGCTATTGACTTCCTCTGTGTTACCAACCAGCTTACTCTACTTCTATTATGTTGTGTGTAGCCATGACTGGAAGCCACAGGGATCGATAGCTTGCTCTGTGAGGATTTTCCAAACCAATTAGGGGATTATCGCCAGTGCTAAATGCTGAAAACAGAGAGGGATTAAATTTGAAGATGGCTTTGGAAGCTGGGTGCAGGGACTCACTTTTGCAGGACCTTGCAGGCAAACAATAACTGGGAGGAATTTAGATGCCAGTTCAAAAGTCTCGAACCAATTTGTATTAATAATAGCAGGATGCTTCACTGGCTAGAGTCTAGTGATCACTTATTGACATTATTAGTTCAAGCTGTAGTTCAAATTGGACCTCTTGGTAATGAGAAAAATAATAATAAGACATGTTTGCACGTTATCTGTAGGGATAAGAAAGATCTTTACGCATTCTGCATAGAAGCTCTGCATTTTAATGTCGGAGTATACTGTTATCACTTGAAAATATGCCAAGAGAGTCTTCTATTTTCCCAAAATAAAATGACAGATGAGCCAATCAAAATATGATTGACAGGACTGATTGACAATTGTGTAAATGTTTTGAACTCTCACATTTTAACTGACACCTCTGGTAGCCCCGCTTCCTTCCCCACATCTCACATTAGTCATCTTTCACCTCGCTTTCTGTCACAGTAAATAGAGAATGCTTGGAGTTCATTAATGAGAAACAAATCTATCAATGTACGCTTGTCTTAGCTAATATTAGGCAAGTACATAGTTACATAAGTTAGCTATATTTATTAGGAATGCCACTGAAAATCTGATAAGAAGATTAAAAAAGGTCTACAACAAATCTAACAATTTACAAATAACTTTAATGTGAATTAGAAAGTGATTTAAAATGTGACAGTAACCACTAGGTGCTTGGGGAAAGAAACTGCTGCTTATCGTTTTTAGTTAAGTTTTAGTTTGTTTACAACTTTACTTGCACACGTTTTTTCTATTCTCTGAAAAATATAGTATGTACAGCAATTAATAAGAAACTGTGTATGTAAACTGGTGGTTACTTTAAGGCTGGTATATACACGCACTCCAATTACTACCTTAGGAGAAGAGATTTGTGAAAGGTCTGCATTGGAAATGCGCTGCATCTTTACATCTCTGGGCATACGCTAAACGGCCAAAGGTATGTGGACACCTGACCATCATACCTGAATGTGATTGTTGCGCATCTCCTCTCAAAGTTGGTTGCTCTTCTGGGAAGCTTTCCACTAGATTTTGGAGCGTGGCTGTGGGGATTTGTGTTCATTCAGCTACAAGAGCATTA
>JAKKZJ010000002.1:32452762-32472335 GCA_033441845.1 Pangasius mekongensis | reverse complement strand
CAGCCATACATGCCCATGCCATAACACTGCCTCCACCATGTTTGACACATGATGTGGTATACTTTGGATCATGAGCTATTCCTTTCTTTTGCCATACCCATAATTCTGGTAGGAGTTCATCTTGGTTTCAGCAGTCCATATATATATATATATATATATTGATATTCTCTGACCTCAGCTTTTGATGGCTTTCTCTGTGGATCTGTGCTCATGCACTACAGCATGTGGTCTGATCCGACTGATCCGTGTCCGTCTGCCACCTCCACGTCTCCATCCCTGAGGACGTCTCTCACACTTCACACCTTACATCAGTGTTCATCTTAGAGAATTGTTTCCTTTTTAACGCCATTACTGAGACCCACTGAGACTCGCTATCCAGTAACAGAGACGAGCTCATCCTCATCACACACTTATTAATGAAACACATTTCCGCTCGCTAATTACCCCTGGAATGTTTAACATTTTTGTGGTTTCATAATTCATCCAGAGATATATTAGCTACTATTTGACCTCTCAAAGAACCTGTTTCATCTTGTCAAACGTCTGGAAAGCAGTTACACTCTGATAGATAGCATTTAGCTAAACAGCATGTTAGCACTGCATGGTAGCGTGTCTTGAGAGAAGTGCTAAAAAAACATGCTTGCTACGTCGATGTTTTTTATGCTTTTTTTGGCTTTGTTTTTCTTATACTATACTCGAATTTGGGCTGGTTCCTGAGAATGAAGCTTCTAAATTTAAAGTTTATTCGGAAAGCTGGAAAAGAAGGACATGTGAGAACATGTTAAGGCAAAAAAAAAGCATGGGCGAGAACGCGATGCCGTCCCCACCTCAGTGTCTGGCAATAAACTGGTAAAAGTGATAAGATAATTGTCAATATAATCTTATGCAGCATGATACAACACACACACACACACACACACTATCCTCAAGACTTTGTTGAATTGTTATATAACCATAAAATCCTTCATGTCTGAGAAAATGACACCAACCTGTACATACACACGGCGACACAAAGCAATAATTCACAAACACTTGAACAAACACCACAGAAAATTAAACAGAGAGAGAGAGAGAGAGACAGAGAGAGAGAGAAACCCCGAGAGATGAAATTCTTTACAATTCCAAATTTAACAGAAAAGCAACTCTGAGCTCATTGTGCTGGAGAAATGCGCTGTAAAGAACGATTTCATCAGCAGCCGTCTCCTTCATCCACACCTTATTATGCACACAAAGCATTTCATTTCACTGTGTGAAAGTGTGTGTGTCTGTGAGAAAGAGAGAGACTTCACATATTCTTCAGTGTGATTATAACAGGGATGTTACTTCTACTGTTAGTACGAGCAAGTGCTACAGTCCTACTACTAATACTGCCGCATCTGAATGACCTCGGAAACGGGAAGTCAGAACTCGGAATTACGTCACTTTCGACCTCCATGTGTTCGAGTTACGACCTCTAGCCAAATGCAGCATAACATGTATGAATGTTATACATCATTCCACAGTCTGCATGTGTTACAAAAGTGTTAACAAAAATAAATAAATAAATCACTTTGTATTCCTGGAGCTACTGAAGAAAACTGTTTCAGACGTTTGAACTTGCTGTGACCTTGACCCTGTTTGGAGCAGTTCCCAAATCTAATCAGTTCACCTGCTAGTTACAGTAATAATTCCATATAAATCCTACAAAAAAAAATTCAACCACTCGTTCTAGAGACGGCGTCTTACTAAGAATCTCGGATGGGCGCACGGAAACATAATTCTTCCACCGCCAAGTAATTGCAAAACAAGTTTAAATAAAAAATATAAAAATAGCAATAAAAGTACGGGGGAGGGGGAGGGGGAGGGGCAGGGGTTGGGGTTCTGGGGGCAGAGCGGCTTAGTGGTTAGCACTGTTGCTTGCACTTCCAGGGCTGGGGGTTCGAATCCCGCCTCTTCCCTTTGCGCGGAGCTTGCATGTTCTCCCCGTGCTTCGGGGGTTTCCTCCTGGTACTCCAGTTTCCTCCTCCAGTCCAAAGACACACATTGTAGGTGGAGTGGCATCTCTAAATTGTGTGCGTGTGTGACGGGTGGATGGATAAAAGTACAAATTGTCTGGGGCATGTTTTTAGAATATTTCATTATTAATGTAATGTTTTGAAAATCTTATCAAATCTTAGAGCTGTGCAAATAATAACAATATTATTATTATTATTATTATTATTATTACATTTTATTGTATTTATATGAAATGTACATAGTAAGGTTTCGTTTTGTCCCAGTTTAAGCCCGTTTTATGCCGAGCTCGGCCCAGTGGAAATAATGAGCGGATGCTAGTTAAGCCAATCTCTCGAAGCCTCATGACGCCCGACGCTAAACCAGATCACAGCGTAATGTCTCAGTGTTTCACATAAACATGTTTTTCCGAAGCACGGCGATGATGTGCACTTTCCCACAGATCTGCACTGTGTGCATCCCAGCATGCACTGCAGAGTAAATGACAGTGGGATTGTGGGTAGCAGAGGGAGTGTTTTATGCTAATGTCAAACTAGCTGAGGTTGGTTTGATCAGTTAATCGGCCACTCGGTACCCAGTTAGAGGTCGCTGCTGGTTTAACAGCCAATCAGGAGCCTGATGTGGCGTGAGAGCACGGCATTAATCCGTTTTAATGCTTTTAGATGATCGCAGGACGACACTCAGAGAGGTCTTTTCAGTGAGGAAGCAAGATAATGGGAGAGAGAGAGGGAGAGAGAGAGAGAGATGCATGCTGGGAGACAGCTGCTTTATTGAAACCAAATTCATTACAAAGTAGCACTTCTGACAAGAGCTTCTGCTATCACTGCCTGGCTCAAATCATCTGAATAGTAAGGGACACACACACACACACACACACACACATATATATATATATATATATATATATATATATATATATATATATATCCCCAGCCTCCTCAGATGGATTATTACCCTCATTACATAATCCTTTGAAGAAGCAAAAACAATTAAGTGCTTTAATCCATGCCTTTGATATTGGTAATGAGAAGAAAATGGAGTAGAACGCAGAAGAGGAAGCCAAATGAAGTTTTCAGACATCTTCAGGCCTGAGGAGTTTACGCTTCGCAGATTGTCTCAGTAATAAATAACAACAAGCTGTGTTTTTTTTTGTCTTACTAACCTCAAGAGACTGTTGAGGGACCGACTGTTTATAGTTGCTGTAACGTACGTGAGGACAGGAACTAACTTGTTCCACGGACGTTCCACAACATTAATTGTAACTATAAACGGATAAAAAGAACAAAAGTGTCACTCTTTTCTAAATAAATGACCTAATCCAGGCTGGATAGAACTTATGAGTCTTAATAGAAGTCCTGCTATAGAAATTGTTCGCGTCAACCCAACTCAGTCAACAAGCTAAGTGTTATAGCCGTATAGCTTCTGAAAAAAAAAAAAAAAAAAACTATAGCACTGAAGGCTTTTCTAGGCTTCTGCTGCTAGCCCTAAATGTTTCATACAAATCCCTCGGTAGGAGCTGATATATTACCGTGACTCCCCATAACTCCGGCTGAGGGGGTTTGCACATGGCTGCTATCGGTCTCCAGTGAATGAGCCTGTCAGCCACTACACAGCGCCATGAATAACTAATGCCATCAACGTCCTGTATGCTTCCATATCAGCCCCCATAAAGCAAAGTCGGCGAACGCTAAAGCCTCTTAGCTATGAGTTATGCTAGCAATCGTGTGCCGGTGGCCACCCACCCCATTGATTCATCTCAGCTACTGTAGCCAGCGCCCACGCTAACTGACGCTAGCGCTAAGGTGGGCTAATGGAGTGACTCCAGAGTGAATCCTGTTTATAGCAGGAGTCACATCTCAGTTTTCTCAGAGGATTCATCGTACGTCCAACACCAGCTGATCATCGACGAGAAAACACGTATACGGGTGCAATTCCAGGACAGAAGCAGTTCCAGGAAGGGGCTCTTCTTGTTGATCGTGACAAAGAAAAATTATGTTTCGAGCTTCTGAAAAATAGACCTTATACATCAAAGCTGCTTAGCATATGATCATAACATTAGTACTCAAATTTCTTAGAAAGTGTTGCTATTCATCAGTTTCATCCTGGGGTATTAAATTAGTAACACTACATTAATTATGGGGCAGGATACAAGAGCTCAGCATGCTTACTAAACTAATACACCACCACCCAAATGCAGAGTCAGAAACACACAATAATAAAAAAATGATGAGGTGATGAGGCTACTGAGGCTATCCAGGTGGCCACATCTGTATTCATGGAATGACAAGTGTCACCTCTTTTCTGGAAACATTACAGCTTCATTCCCTACATCTTCCCCCGGAGGCCCCACTGTAACCAGAAATCACAGCTTAGTGAAGTCATATACTTTTTATCCATTTATAGTTACACTAGTTGTGTTATAGCAGCTATAAACTGTCATTCCTTCACCAGCCTCTTTTATCTCTCTTAACAAGACAGGGAGCAATATAGTATAGCTTATCATGTCTCTGAGAAACCGCAAAAAGTCCGGAAGACATTCCTGTCTCGGAAAACTTAAAGTCACAGCTTTATCTCTGACTGTTGCAAAGCACTGAGACTGGAGACTCCTTCCATAAATGTTAAATCAATATCTCCTTACTGAGAACTTCGCCATGTCAACAATCTGTTTATGTGGAGCGTCTACCATACAAGCTCCTGTAAACAAGCTGTTACTATAGAAACAATAACATAATTAGGTATGTTAATATGGTAATATGTACTCCATTTTTTTTCGAAACAAGAGACCAAAGTCTGTCCTTTTGCTTCCATTTTAACTTCTAAATATAATTGTGCTACATCATCTACACTCAAGTATAAGTATAAAATTGACACACATTGACCAGCTGATCTGTGAACGACACAACGTCAACTCACCCCTGGAGCTCCTTGACCGAGATGGAGATCTTCAGGTTGTGTCCGAGGACGTAGAGAGCCGTGAGAATGTCGGCCCACTGCACCATCTCTCCCAAAGGTCCGCCTTTCAGAACCTTCGGACTGAAAACGTCGCCCGATTCCTCCGTCAGGAAACCCACGTGCACCAGAATCTGCAGAATAACAGCGCTACTGATTAAAATTCTTTATCCCATTAGGTTTAGCAAAATCTACAAGGCAAAACATCCTGAAGCAAAATCTCATCTCAATACGAGGAAAGAACTGAACCACGCAAAAAAAAAAAACGGCAGGCGAAACAGCACGGTTCCATTCCACACACTGAATTTCTGACTTTCTCAAGAAATGTTTAAAGGTTCTTCTTCTTCTTCTTGTCCAAACTTCTTCCTGGAACCTTTTCTGACAGTGAAACCTTGAGTTCCAGGGTCTACAGAGAACTTTAAATGGTATCACCCCAAAGTGAAAAACTTTAAAGTGACGATCCTCAAAAGTTCTTGATTTCTAAGAGTATAGGTAAAAATTGGATACTTAATATGCTGCAGTTAGAAAACAAACAATAATAATAATAATAAATCCATCTAGCACACAAAAGTGTTCTTTGGTTTGTCTCTAGCGCACTATGCAGTAAATATGGTTGATTATGGATGTATAGCTACAGTAAAAAAAAACAATGTTCATTATAGAAATACAGAGTACAGTTCCAAAACTGCAGCTAGGTGCCCTCTCTGATAGTGAAAAAGTCTACTACATAAGGAATAAAACACTCTGTGGCATGCTGTTACAGGAAAAAAATCAACGATGGGGTGGTGTGATGAAGCCGACTTACTGTTACCACCACAAGTGAGTTATTTTTCCGACAACAGCACGTCCTGAGGTGTTTTATTCCTCTCATTCCGCAGCCATTTTTCAGTGATTGCAATCCGTATTTATTAAAGAACAACAGGTCGTACTTTTTATCCATTTATGTTTGCATTTAACGTCTGCAAAACAAGTTCTCACTGTCTTTTTTTCTCTCTCTGGAAGTAAATAAGCCCAAAAAAAAAAAACTCAGCTTTTTATATTACAGAGAAACTGTGAAGCGTAAACTCATTAAAGAAAGCTGTTACAAAGCACTGGCACTGGAGACTCATTCCATAAATGTTAAATGAACACCTTCTTACAGAACTCTTCACTGTATCAATGATTGCACACGTTTTATTTCGCTTATTTGTGGTGAAGCGTCTGCTGTACAAGTCCCTGTGAATGAGCTGTTGCTATAGAAACAAGAAGGTATTAGGACGAGAGCATTAATATAAACCTGTGATGTGCAGCTTCGCTACTGTCAGTATAAAGAGTTATACATGAAACTTTTATGGGAACTTCTAACTGTACGTGCGTTGAGAGACTTTTTATAAAGCCAGATAAATATTCGAATAGTAATATGGGGCAAAAAAAAAAAAAAAAAAAAAACAGCATTTTTGTCAGAAGCAGCGAAGATGACTCAGACTTTATGCTAAAGACAGTTAGCGTGTGTATTGTGCTGGCGTTAGCTGAATAGATGTGGGGAATGAGCGAATGCTGCTGTCACAGTGAGGTGAAAGTCTATTTTAGTGAAGTGATTAAAATCACTGTGTTCCGCGGAGAAGCAGCTCATTATGCTCTTTGTGGGTTTATTTTAATTCCTTCCCTTGCTTTAGCCTACATCACTGTTTTCTTTGTGTTTTGTATGTTAAATGCCTTTTTCTCTCGCTGCAAGCCTGTTATCCAAAAGGAAACTTTTTCCACCTAAACATATCGTATTAAAGCCCCAGAAAAACGAAACCAAGTACAGCATTGAGGTTACTTCTGCCTTAAGCTCGTTTACATGGTCATAGCTGCGCGCTAGTTATTAATGATGCATGATTCAAAGTGGACTTCTGCTACAAGCCCTGCCCCAATTCTCATTTGTTCCATGGTGCCTGAAGGCAGAAATATACTACAAAACCATCACTGACTTTTTTTTTTTTTTGAGAATCTAGTCCATTGCCTTGTTCTTTTTTACTAGATGTTCATATTTCTCCAAATGAACTCACACAACACACATCATTCCTTTTTCTAGCACACCTGAGTCATCTAATCAGCTAATGAACGCATCTGGGTTAGCACAGAGAGAACGTGTGCAGGGCAGGGGTACTCCAGGACCAGGAAAATGTTTTATTCAAGGGTTGTTTAAGAGTTCAATGAATCATTACGGGCTTCCAAAAATGGTTCTACTTGGAACCGTTTCTAACAGGGCTCTAGTGTAGGGTTATACACAGAACGTGAAAAGGTTTCTACAGATGGTTCTTGATGAGTTCATTGTCAACAGACAGTTAAAGGTGCTTAGCTTCCAAAAAATGTTCTACCTGAGACCCATTGTAACAGGGACACACTCTGTTATAGAGCTCTATAAAGAGCCTTTAAGGTTCCCACAGAAGGTTTTTAAGAGTTCACTGGAGCTTCCAAAAATCCTTCCAATTGGTGCACTTTCTGACAGGGAAACAATCTGTTATATGGTTCTATACAGAACTTATATGGTTCCCTCAGATGGTTCTTTAAGGGTTCACCAGGTAACCAAAGGTTCCTAGCTTCCAAAAGGGGTTCTACTTGGAACCTTTTCTAATAACACAAAACAAACTTTGGATAAATGACAACCTATAAGGTTACACCAGTGGGCTCTTTAAGGCTTCAGTAGCTAATTAAGGTTGGTAGATCCCAAAAAAAGGGGTCTACATGGAACTCTTTCAGACAGGGAAACACTGAGTTATACACAGAACCTATAAGGTTTCGCCAGAGGGTTGTTTAAGGGCTCTTAGCTTCCAAAATGCATTTACTTGGAACACTTTTTCACATTTTTTTTATGTTTTGTAAATGAAACAATCGTGTGAAAATGCGTCACTGGCAAGGCACAATCACTGAGTCACTGATTGACTGAGTCAGTGAGTCGATGAGTCTCTGATTCACTGAGTCATCCGGTTACTGAGTTGCTGAGCTACTGACTCACTGAATCATTGAGCTACTGAGTCACTGATTGACTGAGTCAGTGAGTCGATGAGTCTCTGATTCACTGAGTCATGCAGCTACTGAGTTGCTGAGCTTCTGACTCACTGAGTCAGTGAGTCCTTGAGTCACTGATTGACTGAGTCAGTGAGTCTCTGAATCGCTTACTGTTGAGTCACTCCAGGGATTAAAAAAAAAACAGTTAGAAAGAGAACAAAAGAAAAACCTCCATAAGGTTTCTAGAAATATTTTATTAGCCTGTTTGCTCCCTGTTGTAAACGATCGCTAAGTAGAAGCTCAGACCTCACTCCTGATTCGCTCTCTGCTGTTTTTATGGTGTCTTGTTAATTAAAAAACACACTACACCATCCAGCTTTCTCCATAATAAAAGATCAAATTTATTGCAATTGCTACATCCAGCCTGTGACAGATGGTCAATAATTTTAAACCATCTGTCAGAGTTGCAGGCCAGTAAACAACACAACACAAGCTCATTCAGCTCCGTTTCAGTCACAACAGAAGTTACACCTTATTTCAGGGGTGCACAAACTTCTGCACAAATCGACATATTGGATGCAGGTTTTCATCCAATTAGCAGCAACACCTGATCACACAGTTACTTCCCCTTTATGCCAAATGCTCAGCTGTTTGGTGTGTGATGTTTGCTTCTTTTGTTTGGCTGGAGAACTAGGATGCAAATATTGCCTAAAAAAAATAACAGATGCTAAAAAATTAAAAATTATATATATAATTGTTGGCTGCAATATAAGAGAAATAAAACACTTCAGGGTGTGCTGTTATAGGAAAAAAATCAGCTTTGGGGTCATAACATTTACTGTTTTTATGTAATAAAAGGATTATCCTCTAATAAGGCAGATTATTAACAGATTATTAGGCTGCATGTAAATGTAGCTACAATTGAATAAAAAAAATGCTCTTGGCCAAACTTTCAGATAATCTTCTTTAGAAAGTCAGAGTGGTCTACTTAATAATGTGTGTATTAGACAGTTCATTTTGTGTAATTTTGGTATTAGTAGAGAAAATCATAGCAAGACAAAAAGTCAGTGTTGAACTCGTCCTGGACTGTGAGCGTCAGGTGTGTGAATATTCACGCGGCCGTTTCCCTGGATAAATCGCAGCTCGACTGTAGCTGGCTGTAGCTGCTGAACGCTATAAAAAGCATCGCTGCACGTTACGCGGCAGTGCTGCGGTGTTGTCAGACACGGCTTTTCCTTTTCTGCCTCCTCGTTCAGACGGCCTGGCCGCCGCACGGCCCGGGGGAGCTCAGCGCTACAGGCGTGTGTGCTGACAAAAAGACCCAGTTCCACTTTTGTTTCTCCCACGCACAAGTTTCTGAAGCGGGGAAGCAGAGAACTGCTGACCTTCTCTACGCATAACATCAAAACACATTTTCCTTTAGATGCACCAGGGACTGTGAATAGTTGCGCTGCAACCTGGAAGAACAAACTCTTAAATTAAATTTATTTTTTTGGAGGCAATGGTTAAGAATGCAGGTTCAGGTTTTGAAGACCTTTTGCTGAATTCTCAAATCTCAGAAGGTGTTGATTCATTTTCGGTAACAGCAGGTTTATACCGTATTAACGCACTCATTCTCATACGGTGCGGTTTCTATAGTAACAGCTTGTTCGCGTGGACTAGTAAGCACGTAGACAGAGTACGAGATGGTCTGTAATCGTTGAGATGGTGAAGGAGACATTGATTTCACATTTATGGAAGGAGTCTCCAGTGTTTGTAAGAGTCAGAAGTAAAAGCTGTAACTTGAAGTTTTCTGGCATCTTCAGGATGGTGGACATTATATTTTGTGTATTTTTGGTAAGTTGACATGGATCACGTGTGATTCTGAATGTGTGAAATGGCAATTGTTGGCAAATCG
This sequence comes from Pangasius mekongensis, assembly GCA_033441845.1. Classification (NCBI taxonomy): domain Eukaryota; kingdom Metazoa; phylum Chordata; class Actinopteri; order Siluriformes; family Pangasiidae; genus Pangasius; species Pangasius mekongensis. The sequence goes on along the minus strand of JAKKZJ010000002.1, from coordinate 32,462,524 downwards.
CTGTGGTATAAGAGAAATCAAACACTTGCCGTGACTGGAAAACGATCAACTTCTGAGTGGTAACAGTAACGCAGTAAGAGCATGATACAGAATGTTTTAATTTTCATCTGCCACATTCTTATTAAAGAATGACATCATACTTTTTATCCATTTATAGTTACACTTAATGTCGGGTTTTAATCCGAACATCTTTCTGTGCGATTTATATTGTGTGTGTATTGCGGTATGATTCTTTTGACCTTCTGATGTTTTCCTTTTGAAACAGGAAGTCAGAGTGATGGCGTATCGAAAATGTGTGACTGATTTATACAACAGCCAATGGTGTTTGAGATATGCCACAGCACGCCCTCAGCCAATCTAAGCAAACCTGACAGTAGGCTGAGTGCTGATCTGGGAACAGGTGTCAGAGCGGCATGAGGAGATCGATAAAGACAAGCCTGAGCGAGTGGAAACTGTGAGAGATCAGAGATCAGCTGAGCGGTGATGTAAGGACGCTGCGTGTGGTAGGTAGGTTATCAAGATCACCGCTAGAACCCTGACACGGCCTGATACACATCACCACTCCTGCCACGCTTGACCTTCAATATTTCTTACTGTGTGTTTGATGTGGAAAGGGCGGGATATTTCATTGCGGGAAATATTCCTTCATGGCACACTGTAATGGCTGAAAAATCCAAGCGGAATGCTAACTAACTCAGGGCCAGAGGGGCAGCATGCTAGCCGTCTGGGTTAAACAATGCTAGCGGTGTGCATTTAGAGCAGCTGGTGTATCATTCAGAAAAAGAATGTGACTTGTTGATGTTGAAATGACCTCTTCAACCCCCAGCTGGTGCCCACAGATGGCCCAAAACGCTGCTAATGTCCGCGGAGTGCGGCAGTTTTCTTCAAAACGTGAACAGGCTTCTACTCCTTCACTGAGTTTACCAGGTCAAGAAACGACCTTGAATTGAGCACTGCTGTGGTGTGAAGCCTGGGGATCACATTACTGCTGCTGATATCACTAACCTCAATCAAAATCTCATTTTGAACAGGTTCTGACGGTTTAGAAATGAGTTTTTTAATTAAGACTCCATGTGTTGCTTCATTTCGCAGTCACCAGCTTAGTAATAACGTTTGACTTCACATCGTCTAGAACAGATTGTAGCCAAATAACACGGCTAATGGAAGTGTGGACGTTATAGCTACTGCAAATGTAAGCTAATAGTGAGCAATTTCCAGCTAATTCGTTTAAGTGGAACTTAAAACAAAAATAATTCCATCAGGCCCACGAGTGTCTTTAAAATCCCAGATTTATCACTCGTGATACGTCGGCGTCCATCAGTGAGTCTCCAGTGTCAGAGGTAAAAACGCAACGTTATGTTTTCCGACATCTTCAGGACCGAGAAGTTTCTCTGGTTTCTCTGTAACATATAAGACGTGCTGCTGTTGTGTGGTTTATTCCTTACACGATACACTTTATTAGGCATCGTCATTACCACCTTTATATCAAATAACAAACTGGCCATTTTTGTATCGATACTTATTTTCCCTACATGTTAGCCAAACTCAGAGTATAGTGGTCCTTGTTGGTTCATTTGTTAGCAAAACCTCAGTACACATCAGTATATACAGTATATCGTGATACACATTGTATATCACGATGTGATCATTTCCTGCTCGTCACGCTAATCTTAATCTTTTGGAATGTTTCACTGGTTTCGCTTCAAACAGTTTCTGTCAAACTAGATTATTCTGAAGTCACGCTACATTTACTTACTGTCTTCCACCAAAATCACTGGTGTGTGTTCTAGTAACATGATGGACGTTACTTGGGAAACAGTCTGGCACCATGTGACAGCCTCTGCTGCGGTTTCAGAGTCTCAGGTTGGTAGAAATGCTCTGTTTGTGCAGCCTGCCACGACGGCTAACGATGTGCGTCGAGTTAGTCTCCAACCAGCTGGAATCAGCGACATCCAGGGGCTGCTGGGATGCAGGCTCCGAGTGTGTGTCCTTCTCTACACACATACACACACCCTTGTAATGAGGATGGATTGCTCTGTTTACAGAAAACACCTCGTCTTTACCTCCCTGTACAACCTGAAACAGCACTCACAGCACCGAATGCACTTACAGAGTGCAGCTAATGCTAATCACCTTCAATTAAACAAATAACAAAAGACTTCCCGATCATGAGGCATGCTGGGAAATGGAGTGCATCAAGCCTTGAATGACTACTATACACACCAGCCATGGGTAATCGCCCAGGATGGATCTATAAATCTCCTCGCCATCACAGCACCATTGCTCGAATAGACGCTAGGCCTCTAAGGCTAATCCGCAACGGATTCTCCGCAAAGGGTACAAAATGGCGGCCTGTCGTAGACCGAAACACACACACACTCGCGACTATCTGGCGCAGGAATCTCATTTTGCAATTACACCCTGTGTTCCCACTGCAGAGCGATCCTTTATCCGCAGCAGACGCCAAATAGCTTCTGACTCGCTGCCTTCCCTTAATTGTGGATGATAAAGCACTCTGGATAGGCGAAAAAGAAAGCGATCGCAACAGCTGGCGTTGAGATAGCACACAAAGTTCGAAGATAAAAAAAAATCCATTTCACGCACTCAGGGGAGAATAGACAGAGAGATAAATCAGTGGAGAGAGTGCTATTTTTAGAGATAGTTAGCTTATTTAGGATGGGACACGGCGGCAGGTAAACTGGGAAGCGAGCGATCAATTAAAACCACTCGCGAGGGCTGTCCCATAATCCTCCGGGAAGAATAAAAGTGCAAAAGAGTGGTAAATGATATCTTGAAGAAGCGAACAGATCTTCATGGTGCAACTGCACAATACTCATACATTCGAGCTAAAATACTGACAGAGTGAAAAAAATAATGACCCCCCCCTTCCCCTGCAGCAACAGTGGATTCAAGCGTAAATGGAGAAGGAGGAATATCCAGTCAGGTCTGAATGTCTAAGACTTTAGAACAATTCTGTTTAAACAAACATTGGCTCTAATTAGTAGAGATGATATGCATCACTCATAAATGAGACCACTAGGAGTCATGTGTTACTATTTGGATTAAAAGATGCACCACCAAAACAACACAATTAGTAAGGAATAAAACAGTCCATGTCACGCAAGTTGATTATTTTCTTTTAATTATTTTACCAACAACTGCAATTCTTTTTTACAAATGACTAAATGACATGTAATTTTTCTCAGTTTCTAGCTATGTTTAATGAGAAGCTGTAGCAGCTATAAACAGTTCTTCCCTCACCAGCCTCTCTTTTTTCTGTTTCTTTAAGTTAATAAGACAAATACTGCATCCTGTTACCAAGAAACCTCAAAAAGTGTAAACTCCACTGTCCCGAAGATGTCGAAAAACGTAACTCTTGTAACAAGCTTTGCCTCTGACTGTCAGAAAGCGCTGACACTGGAGACTCCTTCCATAAATGTTAAAGAAAACTTCATTACACGTCCCTGTGAATGAGCTGTTACTATGGAAACCATGAGGTATTAAAACAAGTGCATTAAACCTGTAATTTGCATCTGCAATACTGTCAGATCTGCTGTTATAGAAAATTAATGAACACTTTCTGACCAATCAGAATACAGTTTATAAGTTTTCCTGATTTAGAGATGTTGATATTGAAATGGTAGTTTTAATGACAACCTGTGAAATTTGGTGATTTTACTGATGTTAATTCCTATACATTTTGCATGATGTTGAGTTAAAAACTCCTCCCATCTCACCTTCTTCTGCTCCCTCCATCGTCTGCGCAGCTTCAGGTCGAGTCTCTGGGCGGCTGTAGCCCACTGCGCTGCCAACCTGCGGATCCGTCTCTTCATAAAACTCAGAGACTCCTTCCCTGTTCCGACCTGATCCAACAGAGCGCCGAGATCCGTACGGAAAGCCGCCTGGTGAAGACAGAGCGAGAGAGAGATAAAGAGTGAAAGATGATGAGAGACAGGAGGGTCACACATTTTAACTTTTAACAATAATGTAATCATGTCCCAGACAATCATTAAGCAGTGAAGAGATTGGGGCGTAAAACTGTTCTCAGTCATGGCGCAAACTGATTAAATTCTTCTTTAATAAATTGTCAGTGTGCTCAGGTGCAACGAGTCCCAAATCTTACAACGCGTGTCTAGTTAGCGTTCTTACGACGAGTTTAGGAAACTGCTAAAATGTGTAGAGCCTGTTCAGACTTTTTGTTAGACGTACACTGTTATTCTTGGTGGACATGGGATCATTACACATTATGGATTACCCATCATGCACTGCAAGCAAATGTGCCAAAATGCCCTGGGGTTGGTTTACGCGTAGTCAGCACTGCTTCTGAGGTGAGATAGAGAGAAGTACGCAGGGTCACCAGAGGGGCAGTTAATATCGAAAAGTTCAAAACACAGCTGTCAATCATTCACATGGCGATTGGCTCATCTGGGGTTTTATTGGGGAAAAAAGAAGACTGGACATCTTTCGGCGTATTTTTGAGCGATAACTCGCAGCAGCGTACTCCGATGCTAAAATGCATAAAGGTGGGCTGGTCTAAAACCACGGGGAATATTGTAAGGAAATGAAATGATGTAGTGTTTTTCTCCACTATACTCACTCAGCACAACTGCACCAACTATACGCTGCTCAATTTTAAAGGAATGATGTAGTGATGTAGGATATGTAGCTAAAGTGAAAGCGACTAGTTTCAAATGTAGAGACAGAGAGAGAGAGAGAGAGGCAGATAGAGAGACAGATAGAGACAGATCGAGGGAGAGAGACAGATCGAGAGAGAGAGGGATAGATAGATAGATAGATAGATAGATAGATAGATAGATAGATAGATAGATAGATAGGCAGAGAAAGAGAGAGAAAGAGAGAGAGGGAGGGAGGGAGGGAGGGAGAGGAGTCCCTGAGGCACCCACAGGCACTCCAATGCTCAAACCCATCACACCGAAAAAAGCAGTGTGTGTGTGTGTGTGTGTGTGTGTGTGTGTGTGTGTGTGTGTTCAATCAGGCAGCTATGATGTTAGCTGAGCTCTCCAGAAATGCAATGACTGACTACCTCACTCTCTCCCACACACACACACACACACACGCAAACTCCTCTAAATAATCATTATCAGTGTCTTTGCATATATAATGCTGGAAGGTATGTAAATGCAGTGTTGAGTCTTCTTGTGCACACACACACACACACACACACACACACACACACACACAGAAATCAGGCAGGAACTCATTTGCGCAAATAGCAGTAGAGATTCAGGCAGCAGGAATTAGTGTGAGAAATCATTTATGCAGAATACACAAAGCGCAGAGCAGGGGGTGGGTAGGAGGTGTGTGTGTGCGTGTGCGTGTGTGTGTGTGTGTGTGTGTGTGTGTGTGTGTCTCACTTGTCTTTTAGCTGAGCTTTTCAGCACTGCAGGTGTTGTGCTGTAGTTCCTCCAGGCCAGCGGGGGGCAGAACCACTCCACCTCACTCAGGTAAATGAGGAAGGAGCAATCCGAGCCATCGACTCCGTAAAAGGCATAGCACGGATCCGACGTCCACCGCGCCCTCATCCACTACACCACGACAAGGACACGCAGAAGATCAAAACGCATTTCAACAATGATTACGACTCAGAAATATGATGATCACATCAGCTATATGATACATCAGGAATAAAACCGTCTGTGTCATGCTGTCAGAGGAAAATAATCAACAAAGCAGAGTTACTGTTACAGCCACAAAGTGTTTTCCTCTAGCAGCACGTCCTGAAGTGCGTCATTCCTCTTATACAACAACAGCTTGCTAGCGATTACAACTTTTAATTTATTAAAAGACAATGCATCGTACGTTTTATCCATTTACAGTTACATTTAATGTAATGTGAAACAAGCCTTGAAGTTAATAAACGCAGCCTGTCATGTCAACAAGAAAGCGTAAACTCCTCTGTCCTGAAGACGTCAGAAATCTCACAGTTACAGCTTTACCTCTGACTGTTCCAAAGCGCTGACACTGGAGACTCCTTCCATAACTGTTAAATAAACATCTCCTCATTTCAAAAGATCTCATCAACCATATCAAGCATTTTTAAAAATCTGTTAAAAATACAAGTAGCAGTGAATGAGCTGTTACGAAAGAAATGAAAACAACAGAGCTGCTGTTAGAGGAAGTTAATCAACACCTTCTGACCAATCAGAATCAAGAATTCAGCAGCGCTGTGGTTCAAAGTAAAGAAAGAAAACAGCTATTAAAGATGGCAGGAAACAAGTCCAAAGTTCCAAGTTACAAAAACATCGTTGGTTCATAATTTTGCATCCTCGTGCCATAATGTTATTACACCTTTATTACACATATATAACTCTGTTATAAATACAATATTTGGTCTTTCTTGCTACAATTAAGGCTTTACTTTCAGTAACCGGACTGAATGTAAAGTTGTTAAAGAAAAAATGCTATTCCTCCCCCAAGGTGTGTATGTGTGTGTGTGTGTGTGTGTGTGTGTGTGTGTGTGTGTGTGTACTTACATCCACCTTACTAGCGCAGTCAGGGTAGTGCGGGTCTCTGGGAACTTCGCACTGACTCGACGTTCCATCTCTCACGACTGCAAAGAGAAACATTACATCATCATTAAAGATGATTATAACACTTTATAGGGAGCATCGCAGATTCTCTGGGAATTTATCTTCGGAAAGCTTTACACAATTTTACCTGGATACTAACTCAGGTCATACACTCCTCAGTACAACATTGTGCTATAGTATATGATCACATACTTTTTAACGTATAGCAGTGAAGAATGGTGTCGCTTCGTCCGATTGGTCAGTCTTTGTGGTAATGGACTTGGGATTTGGGATTTAAGTGGATTGGATTGGTCTGAGATCTATCAGTGTCTCATTAGCCAAATGGAGGCAGCAGCAGGAGCAGTAAAGATCTTCAGCTTCATCAGCTTCATCAATCTCCAGCGTCTATGATCCGGAGCGGAGGAGTGCAGAGCCGGCTGTTCGCTCAGTAGAGCTGTAAATGTTCTAAAGGGGCCTCCTACACTACAGCGTATGAAGCTCTGTGTGTATCTGTGTGTGTGTGTCCTGTTTTATAGTCTAAAGACTCATCAGTGCTACAAATTCCTCACAATTTATTTATTTATTTGAGATCTCAGTGATTAAAGACTTCTTGTGTTCATATCTTTGTGAAATCTTCATGATGAAGCTTGTAGCACAATTAGGAGGCATCAAATTCCTTCCACTAAAGTCTGTCCACTCGGCGGCCATCTTGGCAACACTCCCAGGGACTTTAAGTAACAATGGCTATATGGATGACTACGGGATGAACGCAGGTTTCCTCACATCGAATGAAGAAAGTCAACTCGCTAAACGTTTGTTACATCACCGATTTTCTAAACGTCACAGCCGCTACGATCGAGCATAAGAAAAAACAGTTTAATTACATGCTTTTACACCACGTTACTGAGCACACAGCATCCTTCTCGTTAAAGTAAAGCCAACTGGAAAGCTAACAGCATATCAGTCATATTAACGCTCTCTACACTGTTTACTTGTTCAGACACAAGCGTCTTAATTTAGTTTCATTTATAAAGAGATTTATACTACAACGTTGTGCAACAGTAGCTCTGACAGTTATGCATCTGCAAATCGCAGGCTTATATTAATGCGTTTGTTCTATCGTTTCTATAGTAACAGCTCATTCACAGGGACTTGTACAGCAGATGCTCCACATAACTGGATTTTTTTTTTTAAATTGCTGACGTGGTGAAGGTTTCTGTAAGGAGACATTTATTTAACATTTATGGAAGGAGTCTCCAGTGTCAGCGGGATATAACAATCAACGGTAAACCTGTAAGTTTAAGTTTTATGCTGGAGTTTACACTTTGCGATTTCTCTGTAACATGGCAAGCCGTGCTTTTTTTGTCTTATTAACGTCATGAGAGACAAAAAAGAAAGGCTGGTGGGGAATGACTGTTTATAGCTGCTATAACGTAAGTTAAGTTCGTTAATGAACTTGCATTTCCTCTTTATGCCTGCATTTGGATAACTATTGATTTCTATATTTCAGTACGTCTAAAACTCTTACGGTTACGTTCCCGATTCTTATATATGTCCCACCTCATTCTGTACAAGGTGAAATAGCGAGAATAGACTTTCAGAAAAAAATTTCATAGAAGATTTCATAGAAGCACATTGTTGTTCCCAAAGGCCAACAACAGTGTAGTAGTTCCACTTAAAATGCTACAATGGTCCTCAAGGCTCAGTGATGTATCATAAATGATTTTAAAGGTACACTGTAGTCTCAACGTTCATTTACGTACAAGTAAAAATCCTTGAGGGTACAGTGGCAAGCTGTGTACCCTAAAAGGAAAAAATTATTTTTTGTAGTTTTTGAATATTTGTGAATATTCATTCCTATGTTATCTTGCCTTCAGAAAATGTCATGGCCTTCCAATTCAGAAACTCAGCAGTCACAATCAAGCCAGCGTTTCTCCGAGCCTACAGACATCCGAGCTTTATTTACTTTCACTGACAGAGCTGGAGGAATTTTATAGTCCGATTAGGTCTGGACGGTGGACGTTGCCTAAATCAATAGCATCTGAGGGAGCAATAAAATGCAAATGTGAATTAAAAGTGGGCTTTAAATCTGTCCTGTGTGACTCAATTCTGAATACACCCCGCCTAATTCAGCTTTACTGCTGACCGTCTCCCGTTTATGTCCGACTTCCGAGAATTTCCCAACCAACAAATCTGACATTATACATCAAATGTAAGCGCACTGCATTTCCTTAAAGCAGAACACCAATAATCTGTCATTGTGAAATATCCTGGCCAATACGTTGTGTGTTTGGAGGCCCATTATACTGAGAACTTATCCTGAGAACTTATCCTGAGAACTCACAATCTAGACAAACTCAACACCTGTCCCCCCCCACGCCCCCCCCCCCCCCCAAAAAAAATAATTGGTCAATTGTGATTTTCTTGTCATGATACAACATGCAAGTGTGAACATTTTGTGACTTTTCAGTGTCTACATGCAAAAGTTCCTTTTTGACATACAGTGGTTGATGCTAAACTTTAAAGCTATGCTGATATTGTTTTTTTTCCCCTACAGTTCTAGGGTTCTTCGGCTATTTAAGGGTTCTTAGCTTTCCAAAGGGGTTCTACCTGTAAACTGTGTCTAAAAGGGAAACTTACATAGAACCAGAATTTCAAAGTTCCATTAGAAAAAAACAAGCATTTTGTTAAAAGTGTAACTTCTATAAAAATAAGTGAGTTAAAGCTAATTTATAATGATACTCATTAGTTAATCTAATGAGTTAATCTAGCAGATGTAAACTAATCTATCAAGTGAAAGTTTAAGCTAGCAAAAGAAGCAGTGAGCAAAAAGGAAGAAAAAGCACTTTGCTAAGAGTGTATGTTTTACTAAAACAACATATTTTATATACTTTATTCAAGTTTAAATGATCTAGTGAATAAAATTTAACATAGCAACTGAAAGCTAAACTAGTGAATGAAAGATAAGCTAGCAAGCAAGTGAAAGCTAAATCTAGTGAATGAACGATAAACTAGCAAGCAAGTGAAAGCTAAACCTAGTGAATGTAAGATAAGCTAGCAAGCAAGTGAAAGCTAAACCTAGTGAATGAAAGATAAGCTAGCAAGCAAGTGAAAGCTAAACCTAGTGAATGTAAGATAAGCTAGCAAGCAAGTGAAAGCTAAACCTAGTGAATGTAAGATAAGCTAGCAAGCAAGTGAAAGCTAAACCTAGTGAATGTAAGATAAGCTAGCA
>JAKKZJ010000002.1:32410786-32421569 GCA_033441845.1 Pangasius mekongensis | reverse complement strand
ATAGACTTCAAAGCACTTTTGTAAGTCGCTCTGGATAAGGGCGTCTGCCAAATGCCATAAATGTAAATGTAAATGTATTACACAACCACTCCCACATCTCTCCTATGTAATTTAACCACTCCTACATCTCTATTAAACAACCATTCTAAAATCTCTACTACATAAATTAACCACTCCCACATCTCTACTTTGTAATTAAATCACTCCCACATCTCTGCTATGTAACTTAACCACTCCCACAGCTCCACTACATAAAATAACCACTCCCACATCTCTACTACATAATTTAACCATTCCCACATCTCTACTACGTAGTTTAACCACTCCCACTTCTCCACTAGGTTTCTTTTCGTTAGCTAGTCTTTTACAGTTGTATGAAGTTGCTGGTTTACACAGCAGAGTAAAAGTGATAAATAGTAATAATGATCTTGAACATCGATGCCTAACGCAATACCCAGAATCCTCATAAAATGCACAAGGTTTCATGGAACCTTACACACTTTCTTTCGCATATGAAATGTTTTGATGGACAGAGTAAGCAACAGACAGAGAGAGAAAGAGAGAAAACAAAGCTAGAGCAAAACAAAAAGACCTTCTGTCATTCTGGAAAAGACGGAAATCTCATCTGAGTGGCATCTGGCCTCTTGGATGTGTTCCTTATTTAATAATCGCTGATTTCTCCTCTAGCCTCCTCCTCTCTCTCCAGCTTTCTTCCTTTTCCTCTAATCTCTCTTTCATTTTCTCTCACACACTGTGTGTGTGTGTGTGTCTGTGTGTGTATTAGCCACCTGACAGCGAGCTTATTAGCATCTCTTAGCTTTGGCCTCTTCACTGCTCTGGATCACGACTCTTTCTTTCCTGACGTATAAAGGCCAACGGGTGAGGACTAAAGCAGATCGCTGATCCCTCCTCCTCCTGCTCGTCCTCCTCCTCGTCCTCCTCCTTCAGTGAAGAAAATTTAATTCTAATCATCACTCTACTGGATGAAGTTGGGTAAATATTGAGCCCAGGGGTCATAAAAACAAATCATATTCATATTCTGTCATTTTATATGAGCTTCTTTTCTGGGATTCAGATACAAGCTGAGGGTGGAAAACTAAAACCTTTTACTAAGCAAAAATAAAATGGACAAATTCAGTATCTAATATGTTGTCATTATCTATTACGTTATTGTTTCTATAGTAACAGTCATACATAGCTGCTGTAGCATTAATGTGAATTAATTATATGACATTAAACGTAACTATAAATTGTAAACACTGGCAAATTGCTGAGGTATAAAAACAGTATAAAACGTTCTCCCTTCATCTTTTTGTCTACCTTTCTGTCCCATAAACTGATGAGTTTAGCACCTGCAAAGTGATTAACTAACCTGAAAATCCCTTCGCCTGGAGATTTGTGTGTGCAAATGAATAAGAGCGAAGGGCAAGTATTAAATTTGAAGACTTTCTAGCAAATGAAGATGCAAAATTTTGCCATTGACTAGGTTTTAGTAATGTGATGTTTTATCAAGGTTATTCCTCAATGTCGCAAAATCTTCAACACGTTTCTTAAAATGATGATAATGATGATATAATTGTGGAAAAGTTAATACTAGATTATTTGCATATTCATGGCATTTAAATGTGCACTAGGTTTTCATTCACGCTATAATGTGAACACACGTTTATTTTTTTCAACGCTTCTCACAGCCTTTTGGACATGAAATTGATATCTTTTGATGTTATATTGGACATGAAATTGTTCACGTTGCAACTGCAAGTGTGAGATCATGTCCAAGAAAATCATGTACTGACTGCTAATCTTAGACAAAATCATTTTCTTTTAATTACGACTTTCATTATTCATTATCAGGCAAGTATTATTTTGCTGTTTTTTTTTTTGTTCACTCCTGATTGTTTGAATAAATATAAAAGAGAGAGAGAGAGAGAGAGAGAGAATGGCCCATTCAGGTTCTGTAATTAGCCGTGAGCTGGTGTGAACTGGTTTCAGTAATTAAGGTTTATTAGCGAACGAGCTCAAGCCCAGTGGACTCCCTGCATCAGCAAAACCTTATTTACTTATTTACTCCCTCTCTCCTTATTTACTCAGTGTCTCTCACCCACTGACTACATCTCTCTCAATGATTCCATCCAGACGCTCGGCTCTGACCTGATTATAGAGCTGGCTGTGTCTTATGTAACTCAACCTGGACAGGTTACATAGTGTGTGTGTGTCTGTGTGTGTGTGTGTTTGTGTGTTTGTGTGTGTGTGTGTGTGTGTGAGAGAGAGAGAGAGAGAGGGAGAGAGAGAAGGAGACAGAGACAGACAGAGACATAGAGACAGAGTGAGATAGAGAGATATCAGTTTCAGTGACAGAATGGAGTGTGTGCAAGTGCTCCTCAGGGTCACTGCTGTGTGTGTGTGTGTGTGTGTGTGTGTTTATGAGATAGTGGTTGTCAACAGACATCATCTCGATTCTCAATTTTGAGTCGCTGTACATGCGTGCCTCAAGGTCTCTGTTATGTGTGTGTGTGAGTGTGTGTGCAAGTCACTTAGCTATACTACCACGCTTATCGATATTTTATCCTGTGAGTCGTGTGTTAACTTTTGGATGTGTTTACCCTAAAAACACTGAGCAGAAGACGGCTTGTTCCGGTCATTTTAATCACTTTATACTCCAGTTCACCAAAAAAAACAGTCAAATTCTGGTTTGACTGACGCTTTAAATGTCTAATATAATAATTCCGTGTTTCTTTCACTTTTCTACGTCAGTTATCAACATTCCAGAAAGAACAATCCGCTTAACACTCGCCTTATCTTCATCTTGCTCCACATTTCGTAATATCAGTAATACCAGCATGGAAAATAAATGAATCATCTCCACAGTTCACAGTTTATGTAGCAGGAACTCCGACAGGCGTTCAGCCTTTCCATCTGAGAGACCGACTCATGCGGAGGTGCGAGAGAAATATTTGCGGTGATGAGAGAAATCGCAGCTGCGTGTGGAGAAGGATTTGCACAAAGCCAGAGCTTAGCCATGATCAACACCGTCACGCTTCTCTCTCTCTCTCTCTCTCTCTCTCTCTCTCTCCCCTTCTCCCTCTCTCTGTCTCACACACACACACACACACACACACACACAATATGCAAAACATCGCCGTGATATATCTCTCTCTGTCTCTCTCTCTCAAGCGGAGAATATATATTTTTAAAAAAAAACGTGTTTAATCTTTCTGAATCAATGAATCAAAGAATCAAAGAATCAATGAATCAACGAATCAATGAATCAGTGAATCAGCGACTTGGGTTTCTGCGTGAATTTAGTTGCTGTGTATTCAAACAATCTAATCTCAAATCTCAAATTTAGCCGATTTGGAAGGCGATTAACAGACAGTCCTGGATCCGCATAAAGTTACAGCATGTTGAAGAAAAAAGAGTGGAAGAAAAATAACGAATAAACAAACTCCGAACAAAGATTCACAAATTCACTAAAATATTACTTTTTTTATTTCACTCTTATGAAACCCTGAATTAAAAAAGAACAATACTAATAATATAAATAAATAATAATGAATAATAACAATAAATAATATGTGTGTGTAAACAGGAAATAATTATATGAAATGTGAATATATAGTTATAATTCTGAATTTATATTTATTAATCCTGAATATATTGTTATAAACCCTGATTATTCATACATTTTATCAGGCATATTGATAGACAAGCTCTTAAGTTTTCCATAATTCACTAAACCTAATAAACATGCTTGGTGTAATTAATCAATTTTTGTTTTGGTCTCAATGAAATCATTATTGTTCAACAGATTGTTGACAGTTTCCCTCTCAGTCGTGCTGAATTCTGCAGAAAAGCTACACAGCATTAACACTGTTAATGGACTGTGAGGACCCTGTGGCACTACAGCCAGCCTTCTGTACAGTAGAGGATTACACTCCCTTTGGTTAAGATAAGTGATGTGCACTTAAAATAATTATATAATAATACAATATTTGCATTTATAAATGTATACAGGATGTATAGGCCTACCATTTTCATAAAAAAATTCAAAGAACATCTGTCTGTTGACATGCCTGATCATAAAGATATGTTTATATTGAGATGTAGACAATATAATATATATATATATATATACACACACATATCTCCATCTCAATGGTTGATAATTCATGAAGAAATTACTGCCATGTGTTTATTATTTATACTGTAATAATAATGTCTCTTTTTTTACAATAAAATAAAATTCAATATAAATAAAATAAATTAAATGAAACTGGTGTCTGATTTCTATTATTTTCTTTTCTTTTCAGTGAATAAAATTATTGATTGTTAATCACAAAATGTACGTTTGAAATCTAATTTTAACCGCAATTTATTAAGAGGTCATAAACTGAATCGAAATAGAGAACAGAGACATCAGTGATGCTTTACACAGTTTTTTTTTTTTTAGGGTTATTAGGAAGTGGGTTTTTAATGAACCTCCTCTGAACGATCGATACACACAAATTAGTGTCACTTCAAACAACACCGGTTTTCCCTAAGCTTCGGAATCCCTTAGTGGAAAACCGATTGGGAGCTGAGTCTGGGCCAGGACATGCGCCAACGAGCCTGTAATTACTGTGTCTTACTTCAGGTCTGGATAAACACCGGCATCCCGGGGGAGTTAAACACAACGAACCATTCTAGGGTTTGTTTACTGATGTTAGGGCTCTAACAGAGAGACAGACAACAAATAGAGTGATTTATCTGCACCTGGCAACCCTCAAACACACCATTTTAATAATATTACAGAATTATAGCAATATTAAATAGTTCAATATTGTGTTATAATGTATAGCTGATTGTTAGCGTAGGGCTAGGTTGGGAGTGGACACACACACACACACACACACACACACACACTCACTTAAAGCCCTAATTGCCCTGGTTCCTCCACTCTGATCTTCTAACAGTGACCTAGTTCCACATTTTGTAAGCGCTAATTAAGAAAGCGCAGACACACACACACACACACACACACACACACACACACACACACACACACACACTACAGCTTAGCTAATTATAACCATGCTGAGTTTTACTAAGTAGTAATTGTGTTTCGGACATTAGTGCGCCAGCAACTAGCATCAGCGAAAATAAAGTCAATAAAAATTATTTAAAAATTACAATAAAGAGGAAATAAAACAGTATTAACGTTAACAGCAAAGCAAAAATATTAATGATTAATTTATTAGAGTATTTATTGGAGAATATATTAAGGTAATATACTGTAAAATATTAGGATGTTTGATATATTATATATTATAAAACAAAAATATGATTAAAAAATTCACAAAAAAAAGAATTCACTGCACGGACTCATGTGAGTAATGGGCGTGGCCTAATATTCTAATGAGCACACTTGATTGACAGCTTTCTGTCTGAGACTCCGCCTGCTACAGCACTCAAGCAAATGAGAAAAAAATATCTAAAACATTGATTTAAATTTAGATTAGCTTTCCCTCACTAGGTGAGCTTTCACTTGCTACTTTTTTTTACTTGCTAGTTTGTTTTTCACTCGCTTTTTTTAGATTTGCTCACTAGTTTAGCTTTTATTTGCTATTTAACTTTCTCTAGTTTACCTCTCTCGTGGGTGTGCTTTCATTTGCTAGACTAGTTTTTTTACTCACAAGTTGATTCTCTCTCCTTAGGTTAGCATTTGCTTCACTTTTTTACCGTTTGCTTGCTATGTAACCTTTTGTTTGCTAGTAAGCTTTCTCCAGTTTAGCACTCTTGCTAGTTTGCTTTCACTTGCTATGTTTACTCTCTAGTTTACTTTAACTTTTACTTATTAGTTAGTTTCTTTTAGGTAGCTTTAGTTTGTTTTTATTCTCCTTTTTAGCCTTTGCTCACTAGGTTAGTTTCCGTTTGCTAGTTTAGCTCTCTTGCTAGGTTGTTTTTCACTCGTTAGGGTGCTTTCTCTCCTTAGCTTTTGCATATTAGTTAGCTTTTGTTTGTTATGCTTGAGAATTCATAGTCACTCTCTATGTTAGCTTTCACTTGCTAGTTTCTCTTGATTTGCTAGTTTGTCTTCATTCGCTTTTTTTGGCTTTTGTTAGCTTTAGTTTGCTAGTTAGCTTTCTCTAATTTAGCTCTCTCGCTAGTTTGCTTTCACTTGACATCAGCTGCTTTTTTTTTTTAATCTCCTGACCAATCAGATCGCAGCTCATGGAGCAGGTGAGAAAAACAAACATGGAGGACAAAGTGAACACTGAATGTCTTCGGTTGTAGTATAAGCAGTATGACTTAAATATGTGTGTGTGTGTGTGTGTGTGTGTGTGTGTGTGTGTGTGTGCCATACATGTCAGACACAAATGTACATAAAATCTTTTCTTCTGGAAAGAGACAGTGGGATCACATTCATTTATGTCTGGTTAAGAGGTGAAAAATAACACACACACACACACACACACACACACACACACACTGTGCACTGCAGCGCTGACGCACAGAGGCAGTTTATTATAGCGCACACTCTGCATATATAAAAACACACTGCAGCTCTGTTCATGTCGTAAATCATAATTTAGCAGTGTGTGCTGTCAGATGCACTTTATTGTGTGTGTGTGTGTGTGTGTGTGTGTGTGTGTGTGTGTGTGTCCGTACGTGTGGAACAATATGTCAGTACATTTGCATAAACAGATGCTGACAGTAACTGAAGCTCACTGTGATAAAGAAAGAAAATGTGTCTCGTTAAAGCTCACGTGTGTGTGTGTGTGTGTGTGTGTGTGTGTGTGTGTGTGTGTGTGTGTGTTGTTAAAATCTCAACAGATGGGAAGGCATTGTTTTCCTGACACTGTCACATATATCACTTTACACACCATTAGCTATGATGAGCAAACACACACACACACTTTTAAAAGCCCTTTTACCTTACATTAGCCATTTCATCATCTATAATTGAGCAATGGCTGACCTCGGCCTGCGTGTTGCTCTTCACAAAAGTATTGACACCCTTCTTCGCCATTCAGGACACGTTGGCATTCTGTTTGACTCACATCTAAACAATCACATCTGATTTTCCAGTTAATTCTGACGTTATCTGACGTAGTTATGCAGCGAATAAATGCACCAGAGTGCGACAGCCGCGCTCCTGTCACAATCCTCGCCGTGTAAACGCAGTCTGAGAGCACTGATTGTGCCTGATTTAACCCAGTTTTAGACTGAATTTGTGGTGTGAGTGGATAAACACATAAAACAACACAAAAGGAAAGCTTAAAGCTGACTTTACACTGCACGATTTTTGCTGTCACAAACAAAAATCGCACTTCATAATTGCGAGTTTAGATTGGTGTGCTGGAACTTATGAGTCTTTTCACTGACTCGAGTCCTATGAATCTGTTCAGGTAAATGATTTGTTTAGAATGAGGTAATGTGCTCAAAAGTATTCACAGCGCCGTCTAAAACAGACTCATGGAAAGCAACATTTTCCACAGGACTCACTGAACTCACTGACTCAAATGATTCACTGAAGGAGAGAGAAACCAATCTCGGTTTTGACCGAAAAAGACTCAAGAGGGATCGGGTTCGGCAAGTACGTTTAAAAATGCAGACAGATAAACATATAACTTTAAAAAATGTCATGACAAAAGATTTGCTTATTCAAAATCTGACCTCAGTTTTGACTGAAATGACTCACTGACTCAAGAGGTGCAAATTTTAACACAGATAATTCATTGACTTAAATCTCAATTTAGACAGAAATGATTCACTTACTCAAGAGCAAAAATCTCAATTTTGATACAAATGATTCACTTACTCAAGTTGCACAAATCTCAATTTTGATACAAACGATTCACTTACTCAAGTTGCACAAATCTCAGTTTTGATATAAATGATTCACTTACTCAAGTTGCACAAATCTCAATTTTGATACAAATGATTCACTTACGCAAGTTGCACAAATCTCAGTTTTTATATAAATGATTCACTTACTCAAGTTGCACAAATCTCAGTTTTGATACAAATGATTCACTTACTCAAGCTGCACAAATCTCAGTTTTGATACAAATGATTCACTTACTCAAGTTGCACAAATCTCAGTTTTTATATAAATGATTCACTTACTCAAGTTGCACAAATCTCAGTTTTTATATAAATGATTCACTTACTCAAGTTGCACAAATCTCAGTTTTGATAAAAATGATTCACTTACTCAAGTTGCACAAATCTCAGTTTTGATAAAAATGATTCACTTACTCAAGTTGCACAAATCTCACGTGTCAGAAATTCTTTTTTATTTAAATCTCAGAATGTAAGCGTTCCTTCATCACTTGTCTAAAAGCCACCAATAGGAGGACAGTACAGGAAGATGAGCAACATGGAAATGCTCCAAACAGAATAAAAATGCAAACGCATAATGGGCTTTAGTAAAAGAAAGAAGAACTTGACACTAGGGTTCAGAAAACTCGGTGCCTCTCAGTGAGAGCGGCCATTTGTGACAGAAACTTACGGGACAGCTACAAATGCGGTAGCAGCGATGTCGAAATGTAAACAAAAGAGTACAGTATGTAGTAATTTTCTTTAATCACAGGTCTATCGTTAGAGGATCTTATTCATAAGACACATCTGACATGGAGAACACACATTATCACATGGTCTCGTAGAAATCGTTGGAGATTTTATTGGAATCTTGTGGATTGTGACAAGAAATAATCTTTAAAAAAAAGATTATTTCTCCTAACATCCTGCAGCACTGACTGTGAAATATAGACGTGTTGCAAGTCTATAATAATCTGCGCTCAGTGCTGGTATTATGGGTAGAGGGGTGCCAATAATTTTTGTAGCACAGACACTAACAAAGTGGCTACAGACACTAATAAAGTAACCTGTGTGGAGGTGGAAATGCAGACATTCTCATAAATCTTATAAATCTTACATTATATCTACATACACTCAGGAACATATGGTTACACACGTTCAGTACTAACATAAGCATCAATAAATGCACACACACACACACACACACACACATAATCTCAGAAAGGAGTGTGTCTTGGGACAGCGGGAGGACAC
Source organism: Pangasius mekongensis (assembly GCA_033441845.1). Taxonomy (NCBI): domain Eukaryota; kingdom Metazoa; phylum Chordata; class Actinopteri; order Siluriformes; family Pangasiidae; genus Pangasius; species Pangasius mekongensis. The sequence continues at coordinate 32,412,512 of JAKKZJ010000002.1, read as the reverse complement.
ACGCACTCTTCTGTAGTTAATGAGCCAGCAGACGTCTTTTCAGGCTGCAGCACACAAGCAGCTAATTAATCAAATCCACACACACACACACACACACACACACACGCTAAGAGGCAGTCAGCCAGTCTAGCATAACCTCTGATCCCTCAAATATACACACACATATGCTAAAAACACAATTTACACTTTAAAGCATTCCTCTTACGACAAATGTAGCTGCTACTATGGCCATGATGCTAGTGTGGCTAACAAATAATGGAAGCTTAATGATTAAGTTAAATGATTCGTTCTGAGTTAATGTGTTCAAACGTGCGGCCCGATCACGCTGCCGTCTGAAACAGACTCCAAATGGGTTGAGTCACTGACTGAAGACATGCAAACGTCAGACCGAAATGATGCACTGACTCGGGAGAAGAAAATCTGGATCCCGAGCCAAATTATTCACTGACTCAAGACTCATGAATGTTGATTTTGACCGAAATGATTCAGTAACTGCAGAGCCAGAGATCTCCGTTCTGACTGAAATGACTCACTGACCAAAGAGGCACGAATCTCCAAAATTTTACACACACACACACACACACACACACACACAGAGTACATACTGTGGTAAACTGAAAAGTGTGTATCCTAGGGTAGAACTCTCACATGATGAAAACTCTCTCTCTTTCTTACACACACACACACACACACACACACACACACTGTCTACTGTCACAAATGAGAAGCCTGAGGTTCAAACTGTCAGACAGATAATAATGAGAACTCACACACACACACACACACACACACACACAAACTTCATATGTCACAGGTGAAGATCCTAAGGTTCAAACTGAAAGATGATGATGAGAACTAGCTCTCTTTCTCTCTCTCTCTCTCTCTCTCTCTCTCTCTCTCTCACACACACACACACACACACACACTCAGACCCCGGAGCGAAACCCTGCGGCTGATGGAGAACAGAAAGCGTGATGTGAGCTGCCACAGTGAGACAGGTGACATCGGGTAAAAATCCCCCTGAGGCAGATCTCGTAATGAGATTTCCACCACGAGGAGACGAACCTCTTCCTCAGCTCTCCTTCTACACCTCCGTCCTCATCCATCTCTCTACTCCTCCCTCCCTCCCTCCCTTCCTTTCCTGTCATCCGTGTTTTTCTCAGAAGACCGAGAAGCTCACAGCTTCCTGTATTGAAAATCACTCTGGAGTATAATTCAAACCACCAGCTCTGATTTATCAGAGGGTGTTGATTAATTTCCCAAAGAAAAAAACACAGTTTGTCTTGTTACTGAGAAACTGCAAAGCATAAACTCTTCTGTCCCGAAGATGTCGGAAAATATAAAGTTATGGCTTTACCTCTTTTACAAAGTGCTGACACTGGAGACTCCTTCCATAAATGTCACGTAAACATCTGCTTACAGAAAACTGAAAACGATAATGTATTATAACGAATGCATTAACACAGTATAAAGCTGTGATGTGAAGCTGCACTACTCTCAAAGCTGCTGTTACAGAAAATTAATCAACACCTTCTAACCAATCAGAATCCAACATTGCTGTGAAACCATGGCAACCAGCAATAAACTCAAGTCAGGGACGGCTGCTAGCGAACAGGTTAGCGTGAGGTGAAAAACCAGCGCTGTCTTCTTCTTCTTCTCCTTCTTTCGGCTTTTCCCTTCAGGGGTCGCCACAGCGAATCATCACTCTCCACCTATCCCTATCTTC
>JAKKZJ010000002.1:32388367-32399814 GCA_033441845.1 Pangasius mekongensis | reverse complement strand
CCGTTCTGCCCCGCATACACGTGCAATCTGCGTGTCCTCAGGAGTTCGGCGTGAAATTCGCGCGCTGAAACTAAACCCGCACGTCTGTCTGGTGCAGATACAGTTAACAGCACATGAGTATACACTCTGATATTTTCCACAAACATGTATTTAAGTTATTTAAAAATATGAGTCATGACAGCATCTGCAACCCCATTTGTGTTTAAGTCTTGAAGCCTCATTTGCAGTGTTGTGTTGTTGAGCTTCTCTTACAGACGCACAGAACCAAAGTCCAGTGGGCTGCTCACTAGAACTCACTTTAATTCCCTTTAATTCTGTGTTTATTCTCATCAGGACCATAGACAGCGCCATAATCAGAACTAAAGTGCGACCCCAGGAGGTGGATAACAGGAATGACACCTCCCTTTGGCTGTACCGAAAAAAAAATACAACAAAATCTTTGCAGCTGTGTGTAATGGAAGAAAAGCATTCTTGTTGCTTATTGTTATTGTTATTTGTGTTGTTGCAACATCACAATATCCAACAACTTCTCACACAACCTATCCAGCACATATCGCATTTTAAAAAAATAATTTTAACCTCATCATAGACTCGAATGCGTAAAATCCAGGTGCAAGAAAATGGCACAATGTACAAAATGGATGATGAAAGATGTCGTTTTGTATATTCTGGATGATTTCTGAGTGTACAAAAGTAGTGTTTACGGCGCCGGATGATAAAAATAAAAGCGGATGATGCACTTTTTGTCCCATCATGCACCACTGAACACCACTGATGAGGCTTAAACGTGCCCTGTTAGCGACCAACCAACCGTTAACCAACTAACCGTTAATCAGCAGGTCATTCAGGGTGGATTATTTTTTCCTTTCGTGACACTGTTTTAAAGCAAAACCAAAAATCTAGCCGAAGTCCAGTGGAATTACTATATCATATTTAAACTCTATTTTAATATCTCCTGTTGTGTCTCAGCAAAATCACAATTCAATAGCAGTTTAAAGAGCAATTTCCCGGCTCTCTGTGGCAGGGTAGCGATATTAAAAAGAAAGAAAGCGCTAGGAAAGTTTGACCCGGTCCCGTCACGTGTAAACCGGTGCTGGTTGCGGAATGAAGCGCTGGTGTGAGTGCAGCGTTATTAGAAACGTAGGCACAGCAATAACGTGCCCTGGAGCTTTGGGATGAGCTGCATGATTAAAGAAACTCAGGAAGCTAACGGAGATAAAATTACAGGACGCCTTAAAAAAAGAAAAGAAAAGAAAAGAAAAGAAAAGAAAAGCTCGCAGGGCGGTGCACGAGCAGGAGAGGTAGCGGGAGGAAGGGTTTCTGAGAGTTATTATTATTTCCTATTAATATTTTTGATAAGCAAGCTCAAATATGCATTTAGTAATCATTAGTAGGAGGCAGGGGTATGGGAGTGTAGTGTAAGCTTCAGATCTGCATCAGTGGGTCAGAGGTAAAAAGCGTAAACCGTCCATTTCCTACGTAAATCCAAACAAGTGACTCGAACGAGTCCTCGGACGGATCCTAAGGCACGTGTGGTCCGACGTTTCTTTAGTTCCCCGCACACAACTTTTACTGTGACTTTTACTGTTTTGCGTGCAAAAATGTAAGAAATGCTTATAACCATGGTTCCGTCTTATCGCGTCATGTACAGCCTGTCATTAAATGTGTAGAAAAAGAAATCTTTGGATAAATAAAGGAAGTAGCACAGACCGTTTCTTAGCGCAACGCCGGACAGGCCACGCCCACGAGAGGCAAACTACACAAGCCTTTTGTTGTCGCCTGTTGTGTGGAGTTGTAGTTAGACGTCGCAGGAAGAGGCTCGGGGTTGTTGATCTCGCCAGGATCATTTTGAAATGTTGGGGAAAAAAAAGCCGTACTCAAGAAAACTTTTTGTGTTTGGAAAAATATGATGATAAAATGCAAACCCATACCACCTCGACATGTGATTAAACTCAGATCATCACATACTCCATGTGCTACAGATATATATATATAGTTATATAATTCTGGAGGATACTGTTGCAGTTTGTGATATTGTTCGCAAGATTTATGACTTTTTTTGGATCCAGTGATGAACAATAAAAAATGTCTACTTATGTCAATAAAGCAGATGAAGCAAATAAAGCAGATATGACAGATAAAGCAGCGGTTTCTTCACTTTCTCAAAGCTCTGTTTTGGGGTTTCCCAGTGATGACTTAAAGCACAGGACGACCAATCAGTTCCTAAAGCTCTGCTTGTGTGTGATATTAAAGATTACAGACAGAAAATGAGAAATTTATGCTGTGAAACTATCCAAACGCCACCTGTTTAAAAAGGTAAGAAATCTAAAGAGAAGAGATAAGAACACTGAGAGAGAGAGAGAGATCCGGGATAATGGCTGCCTTCTGATCTAAAATATTAGCTATTAAAATGCCTGCAAGGACAAAGCTTGAACATTCTGCCTTGCCGGCGCTCTGATTTCCTTCCGAGGAGAGAAAACACGCCTGACCTCCGTTGCTTTATGAGTAGAAAATAAGCAGGCAGGAGCTTCTGGGTCCTGCGCCATGTTTCAAAGCTCTGGTGTTCCTGTGCCGAGATGTAAAGTGGAGGATGACCAATCAGTTGTCGGAGGTGTGGAAAGCTGCCTGGATGCGATAACGAGCCTTCGACACGCTCCTTTCACAGAAGCAGCAAATTGATTCGGGTTCCTGTGGCTGCGTTCTTTCTGAACTCAGACAGTAATTTGAGACGCCGTTATTTCTGAGCGTTGGACACATTACACAGCTTAATAACAATAATCATCACTTTCAGTTTGTGTTCAGACATTTGATACACACGCACACACACGCACACACACACACACACACACACACACACACACGCAATTCCAGAAATAAAAGAAGAAAAAGAAAGTAAACAAGACTTTTACACGCAGGAGCTTTTTACTGACGTCGACTTTGTGCTTGTGCCTAAAGTACAATATATTAAAAAAAAAAAAAAGCTTTATTAAAGTAGAACAGAATGGAATAGAATATTGTTACAATAGAATAAAACATGGTTTTAAAAATGACGCATCATACTTTTTTTCTGAGCGATCGGGATCCAGAATTCTGGACAATTTTATAGGGAAGAGCTGAACTGAGCACACACACACATACACACACACACACACACACACACACACACACCATGAGAATAAAGTTCCTCATTTACTTTACTCCAGTTAGACAACCATCCACACACACACACACACACACATGCATGCACACACACACACACACACACACACACACACACACACACACACACATGCACACACACACGTGCACGCACACACTCACACACACACACACCATGAAAATAAAGTTAATCATTGACTTTACCCTAGTTAGACAACCATACACACACACACACACACACACAGATGCACACGCATACACGCACGCGCACACACACACACACACACACACACACACACACACAGCATGAGAATAAATTCCTCATTGACCTTACTCCAGTTAGACAACCATCCACACACACACACATGCACACACACACACACACACATGCACACACACACTGTGTACACAGTCGAGCGTATTTTCCTCTCAGAATAATTCGATCCATCAGACAACACGGCGTCTCCTTCCTCCTCCGCTCTCCTCCTCCTCCAGGTCACGTCTGCTCGTTTCTCCATCATCACCTCAGAACAACAAAAGCACCGATAATTAGGTGTCTAAAGTTCAGTCGCTGAGGACCAAACAAACAGCGCCTGTGCATTGTTAATCATTCTGTAGGCTTCACACACACACACACACACACACACACACACACACGCTATTGTTCTGCTCACTCTTCTTACGCTGCCTCTATTTAAACAACATCAGTGTCCCTCTACATGACCTTCTTCAAAACAATCCTGTGTGTCTTTTCTGTTTTGTTGTTTAAAGTCTTTTCTTCATATCGAGCCAAAACATTGGATAGAAATCTTTCAATTCTCAGTGGTTGGATTCTGGATTCTGGATTCTGATTGGTCAAAAGGTGTTGATTCATTTTCTGTAAAAAAAAAAAAAAAAAAACCAGCTGCCAAAAAAATCACAGGTTTGTATTAATACATTATCGTTTCTATAGTAACAGCTCGTTCACAAAGACTTGTACGACAAACGCTTAGTTGAAGTTTAGTGAGGAGACGTCAATCACGGCCGATATTCCCTCCTTAAATCATGATGTCATCAGTAGCACCAAGTTCCACCCTGTTCTTCCTCTTAGCTTAACAATTCTTTGCATTTTCTTCGTGAAAGTTCCTCTGCTTCTCGAGCAGGGTTTAGGAATTTAATTTTAATGCCATGTAGGAGAACTCTGGGTCTTCAGGTAAGCATTTTTTTGTTCATTTTACACACATAATTGCTTTGTACATATTAATAAATCCAGCTGCTGCTCTCCTGACCAGGTCCAGAGACACACTGAGCCTGTCATGTCTCATATCCGTCTATTAATTCCTGCCTCCGATTCCTATTCCCAGTGAATCAGCCTCTCAGTTTGAGATGGAAATTGCAGCTCTAATAGCATTAAGGTTCATCTTTGCTGCGCGTCAAATCGCATTAAATCGGAGAGAAACGTCCGGGCATGGAGGAGGAGGAGGAGATGGATGCTTAGCATTCTTGGCATGCGGTTCGAGGCAACATCGGAGAATCTGGAGATAATTCCAATGTCTGTGCTAAAAAAGGTTGCGAAAGAAAAGAAAAGAACAATAAAATGTGCTAGGACTTTTGCATATCATGTTATAATGCACTAATAAGGCATTATATGAAAACGCGTTACAATTTTATAGCTATCTTTATGAATCTTTAAAGAGGTAGTGTTCATAACAGGTTATAGCACCAAGCTCCAACGTACAGTGCATTGAAGAAGATAAACTACAAACTGTAAAAAGAAAAGTAAAAAGTAATATAATGATGTGTATAATGTCTTATGAAGGCATTATAACAAAAATATATGGCCTTCGTTCTAGGCAGTTCTAGCACTTGTTTAGATTTTTCAGTAAATGTAACTATAACCGGATAAAAAGTATGAACACTTCATACAAAAGTTGCCAAATGAAGATTAAGATATAAAGATTATTATCATCGTTCTAAAAGTTTTTGTCTGTGGTGCTGTATTTATGATCCTTGTGTGGAATAAAACCGCTGATCTGTGATCGTCGTGCTTTATAAACATGGCCTCAGTGTCGGATTTGTGGGAAAAAAAAAACCTCATTAAAACATTAAAACTCACTAACTGTCGCAGAACTAATGCGTTAGTGGATCCCTTTCACCGCCCACCACTTCAGTAACGTCCTTCCCCGCGCTCGCTCCGGGCAGCTCTTATATTTGTGGAGAATATTAAATGCGTTGTCGCTAAAGGAAGTGTTAAATGAAGGGAAATGTTTTTCAGACTGATCGAATTCAGACAGCGAATCTGCAGGCGTTTTTTTTTTACCTGTAATGGAGTTGGTAAATTGAAAAACAAGCCTCCTGAGTGGTTTAGAAATCCATTTGCTCATGTCTTCGGTTCCACTCTGATCCCGTAGTCAGCCGTGTAATTCCCAAAAAAACAAAAAACAAAAACAAAAAAAAAAACACACACAAACACCTTATTTTTGGAACTTTTTAAACGAATTCCTGTTCATGTTGCGGAGAAACGCTAAGCTCGTGACGGATTCAGGGACGCGTGGAAATGACGGCTCATTATTCACAGCGCTTTGGGCCTCTCAGACCTAAGTAATATTCTCAGAACTCCGCCTCAGGCTTCACATGCTAATGAAAACAAAACAAAAAAAAAAAAAAACAAACATAAACACCAAAACATCCAGAATAGTGGCGGGACGATATATTCAGCAACGGCTCGCCTGCTGTTCCGATTCATTTTTAATGCGGTGGTTAAGACGGCAGCCCTGAAGAGATAGATTTAAAGAAAAGAATCTCGGCAGGTCTGTTATTTCATGCTAAAGCCACTTGCACAAGTTACATACCGCAAACGTGACGACACGCACGTTATGTAAGGTATAAAACACTCTGCGTCAGGCTGTTATAGGAAAACAATCAACAATTACCACCCTGAAGTGGATCATTTTCCTGTAAAACCACGTCATGTTTTATTAAAGACCGTATCGCTTACGTTACAGCAGCTATAAACAGTCGTTCCCTCACCGGCTTCTCCTCTGTCCTGAAAACCTAAAGTCTGCTTTGTGACAAGGGCCACTGTTAAAAAGCGCTGTACAAATAAAATACATTGAAATTAAAGTCGCAGCTTTAACTCTGACTGTGACAAAGACCTGACACTGGAGACTCCTTCAGGTGAAGGTGAATGTTAGATAAACATTATTTGTCACATGCATTACATACACGTGATGTATTAATGTAGTGAAATGTTTTTGCTTAGTGCCTCGTCCCACAGTGCGACAGTGACACATAATAAAACGGAATGTAATAAAAGCCGAATATAATGAATAAAATAGCAAAATAAGTAGAATAAAATATAGACGTTGTAAGTAAAAACATGTTTAGCGGCTTGGAGGAATGCTTAGCAGCTCTTAGAGGAGGGTAGTGTGCAAAAGACAGAGCTGCTGTTATAGAAAATTAATTAACACCTACTGACCAATCACGGTCCACGATTCGACAGCGGATTAACCGCATAGGAAAGCTGTGACCTCACGATAATGATGTCACTTTCACAATGTTTCACTTCTTGACCTCTTAACATCTTTTGCTCGCCTACAAAGAAAATGTCGTCGCAAATGTAGATCTAACTGCATTAAAAAAAAAAAAAAGTCTATGACAATCCTAAGCATAGCCTCTGCCACCGGAGCGCTGTAGAGAGAACCGTCGCTGATGTAAGTGGAACAAATTGCTAAAGCAAGAGAGCCGAGGCGGCGTAATTAAAGCCGTAAATCACCATCAGAGAGACAGACGGGTCACACCGAGCCATTTAAAGTCCCAACAGTGTGAAAAGACGACACATAACCGGCTAAGTGGAGCAGAGACAGACGCTACATCACTGACAGGGTGTGGAACCTCCGTTTGTCAGCGGTGGAGACGCTACATCACACTCCTCTCCACGCCGCACACCGTTCAGCGGGAGGCTTCAATGTCATCCGAGAAAAGATAAAAAAAAAAGGACATATATTCATCGTTAGCTAGCTCGAGATCCACTTTACACTCTATAATTAGCTAGCTAGTTCATTTACCTTTAGGAGCTATTTACCTACATTTTATAATTAGGTATATTAGAGTTTAACACAGTTTTTTTTTTTTTAAAATATCATGTAAATTAGCACAAATTAGCATTTAACAATGTTGCGCAAGCTAGCTAAGTTCCTCAGGTAATATTTAGCTACTGAAATGACAGACCATGTTTTTAATGCCTTGTTTTATCTACAAAATTAGCAAATATATGTAGTTACACCAATGTCAATGCAATATATATATATATATATATATATATATATATATATATATATATATATATATATATAGAAAAATGTGTAAGAGAAAAATGTGTGTGTGTGTCTAAAAAGATCACCAGTTTAGATTTTGATTTGATTAAAAGATTCTGTTTTCAGATAAAAACAGAATGAAGGCTGCTGGGTTTCGCTGCAGAAATAAAAAGCAAGTCGACAGTCAAAGTCTCTTTACTGTTTACTGCACTTTTTTAAACATGTAGAAACGTTTAATTGCATTATTTTTGAAGGCATCTTCGCTCTACAGCATTTCTTTGCGTGTGCCTGAGACTTTTGCACAGTAATTGTTTTGGCTGCTAGATAACAAGCCATTTATGTTTGAATAACGTCCTCCAAGGACAGAGAAAGCTAATGCTACCCAGCTAGCTTTAACTAATTATCTAATTATTGGTTTGTTTTCCTTTTTTTAATGTGCAAAAACAAACTATGTAATTTGTTAGTTGACTAGTTTTAATTATAAACTAAACTTGGTTGCATTAGATGACTTGCTAGCAAATTTAGCTAGCTACATAGAATTTAATTACATATAATAATAATAATAATAATAATAATAATAATAATAATAATAATAATAACGTTTGCTAGTAATGTTAACTCACTTGCTAGCAAAACTGGTTAGTGATATAATTGATAAAATATGCTAGTTAACTTATTGTTAGCTAGATTTTTTGCAAACTTTGTTAGTGGTTCAGATTATAAATTACCCTAGTTAGCTTTAATGCTAGTTAGCTTGCTCAAAAATTTGGCAAGTAATTTACATTTTAAAAACTGTTTGTTAATTCAGTGTTAGCTAGTGTGCTTACACAGTTGGCTAGTGGTTTAAATGATAAAAGTTTTAGCTTTTCTGCTCAAATTCCTGGCTAGCGGTTTAAATGATGAGATATGCTAGGGAAGGTCTTGTCTACTATCTTGCACACAAACATGTCCGCTTGTATTAATTTGCGCAATATGCAAAAGTTTATACTTAGTTTATAGATAGTTTGTTAGCCAACTACTAATTTAGATGATATGCTAAAATTGTTTGCCTAGCATTAGCATTAGCTAACTCGCTAGCATATCTAGCTACATCACATCAGATAGCGACTGGAGCAGTGATAAAGTTAACATTAATGTTAGCTAAGCTCATTCTTATGTAATCAATATTTTAGACGTAAATAGAGCGGATAGTGGTGATGCTACATAGATCACATGATGAATGATCACATGATGAATGATCGCATGATCAATGATCGCATGATCACATTTTATGATTGGCTGATTGAATTGATCTTACGCTGTCACTGGGAAAAATCAGGACGTGTTTGCAATCAGCACATATTGTGTTTTTTGGGTTGGTGTATGTGTGTGTGGGGGGTTCAGCCGAGTCAACAGCACACACACACACACACACACACACACACACTCCATCAGTGCTTTAGTCGCCATGGTGAGACCTTAGTGGCGGTTTGTCACTCTGAACCTGATTAACAGTGACAAAGACAGACTGGAGCTGTAAACAGAAACGAGACAGACACTGAACACACTGAACGCCTGAAGCTAGTAATTACTTCTGTCAACCGGGCATCACTCAAAAAATGTGTGTGTGTGTGTGTGTGTGTTACATTAATAACAATCCTACTCTATTTTTAAAGCGTGTGCATGTTCGAACAGATTCCTATTTCTGTGTAAACTTTAATCTTAAAGGTGCCCTGCGCTGTTTTTCTCTCTTACAATTACAAATAACAAAGAAACAGAAACACATTAAACACATTAAAATATCACTGTGCTCCAAGCAAGTAAGGCAAAAAAAAATGCCTGAAGAATTGTCCTCGTCTTCCTGTCGATCATGTGATAGACACACCTCCACGTTTTTACAAACAAGAACTCAAACATGGCCGAACGCTACAGGAATACTGCAGCTGTGTAAAAGCAATACGTGCGCTGAAAACATATCAAGTTGACTGATTGAGAAAACTCACTCCCTCTATTAAACTGAGTAATGGCGTCTCTCCAAAACGTGTAAATTTAAGTTCACTTAACTTGATGCTCATGCAGACTGTACTTAAGTTGTTAAGTTCACTTCATATAGCGCGTAACATTTACTGACGGTGAATCGAACCCGAGTCGCGGTGCTCAGAGCGCCACATGCTAGCCACACCCAAACAACTCAGTTCACTTAACTTCGTGTTCATTTCAAACGTACTTAAAGACCGGGTGTCTCCAGAAATGGGGAAATTAACACTTTTTAGCCAAATGCAACTTTAGTTACAAAACATCCTCTACATGATTGTAATTTCTTTGTAAACACACACGAAGAGGATCGCCTTTTGGAATTATCTACCGATCAGTGCATTAGTTTTCTTGTTTTTTTTTTCCCAAGCCGAACTCCTTGCATGACCAACCACATCAAAGAAAGACCAGAGCGAGCTATTTTCATGATTTCGAGTTCCTAACACTTGAAATCTTAAGGTTAAGTATTAACTTCGATTTTTGATTTATGGGTACAAAATGCAACATTTTAAGTAATGTTTAGTCATGAATACTAGATTGTTTAAGTCAAGACAACGTTAGAGTTGACAGTGTGGGACAATAATCTGCAATGGGGGTGGTAATAATAATAATAAGTTTATTTTATATAGCGCCTTTCTGCAGACTCAAGGTCACTTTACAACATGAAGACAGATAAACATGACAGCAGACAAAGAACAAAAGGAAATAAACAAGGAATCCATGGCATGAATCAGATCATACAGTCAGATCAGAAAAACAAGAAAGAAAAAAGATGTGTTTTAAGGTGGTGTTTTGAAATGCTGTAATGAAGAAAGATCACGCAGAGATACAAAACGCTCGTCCACCAAACGACGCTAACCTGTGGCGTGGGATCAACAGTAGACCAGTATCTGAAGAGCGTAATGTGCGAACTGGAGAATAAGTATGAATGAGATCAGAGATGTACGGAGGGGCGAGAGGATGAAGAGCTTTGAAGGTGACGAGGAGAATCTTGTATTGAATACGAACACGAACGGGTGGCCAATGAAGTCTGTGTAGGATGGGAGTGATATGAGAGGATTTCTTCGAAAAAGTGAGAACCCTAGTGTGGTGTGATGAAGTGGAGGTTAACACCCGGAAGTAACTTGCCAATGATTAACATTTTTGATTAAAGAATCCTCTCAGGGCACTGCGCTTTTCCAACACAGCCTTCTCATGTTGTGACGTGTGTTCATTGTTTTGCTCCGCCCCTTTTTTTCTTGCGTTGGTTTGTGATTAGTTTGCCTGTTTATACCGTCATGTGTCTTTGTCTGACTGCGAAGTCTTGTAGAGTTCTCCTTACATTACTAAGCATTATTTCATTTCCGTGTTTCTTCCAGCTTTCCGATTCGTTCCTGATTTCCGTTTATCATTGCGGATTATCGCACTTGCGTCCTGAACAATCATTACAGACGCATCATACTTTTTATCCGTTTATAGCAGAGCTGCCACAACACCACCGAATCCTTGAGTATCAACAGGCACCCATACCCATGTGATATTGTTCACTTCACATTTAAACTCTTTCACACAAAAATCACTCACTGTAAATATAATAAATAGTAGAAAGTAGAAATAGAATAAAATCAATCTTAATAAATGAAAAAAATCATTTTATCAAAAATCATTATAAAAGCGCTATATGAATAAAATTGAATTGAGTGAGTTATGTTTACAGATTTGGAAAAGAAATGTAATCTGGAAATTGAAATGTTTACCAAATTACGTTTCTTTTCCAAATCTGTAAATATATCTGGTTTATAGCTACATTTAACGTCGTGAAACCTCCACGAAACCTGTTAGTTCCTGTTCTCACTTATGTTACAGCAGCTATAAATTCAACCCAATTCAATTTTATTCATATAGCGCTTTTAACACTGGCCATTTGTCACGATCACCAGCTGGAGTGCCCACGAACACCACTAGAGGGCACTCCACCTTGGACACCTGCTATTGTTCCTG
>JAKKZJ010000002.1:32361659-32377395 GCA_033441845.1 Pangasius mekongensis | reverse complement strand
GCATTACAGCGCACTATTACTACACTACGCTATTACTATACTGCATTACAGCGCACTATTACTACACTACGCTATTACTATACTGCATTACAGCGCACTATTACTACACTACGCTATCAATATACTGCATTACAGCGCACTATTACTACACTACGCTATCACTATACTGCATTACAGCGCACTATTACTACACTACGCTATTACTATACTGCATGGTTTTGGTTCAGTGCCTACGATTACTTAATTATGTTATACTACACTATTACTATACTATATTACATTGTATTGCAGTATTACTATACTACATTATACTACATATTTTATTTTACTACATTATACCACATTATTACTAAGAATCAGATTCAACACCACTGTAGTAGTCGAGAGGAAGAACTCGACTGTCCTGCACGAACTGATAGTCTAATTTAAATCACCGTAACCCTGACCAGGCAGTTACTAAGGATGAATAAATGAATCCTGTAAGTGCTGCAAAGTCAGAACACCGACTGCACCCCAGACCTCCTCACCCAACATTCGGGGCCTGACCTCACTAATGAACACAAACCCCACAGTCACTCTCCAAAATCTAATGGAAAGCCTTCGCAGAAGAGTGGAGCTGATTATAACAGCTAAAAGGGAATAAACCCGGATTAGGATGTGATAATCAGGTGTCCACAGTCTTTCGGCCATGTGGTGCATTTTATACTACACTATTTAAAAATAAGCTAGCAGTGTGGTAATTTCTGAGTGAAACTGAATAGTATTAGCAACAATTCTTGAGTTTTTGTCTTGCAATCACATGATCCAGGTTCAAATCCCAATACTGCCTTTGGAAACCTTTAGCCTTGAATATTGATTTACATATGTTTGATGACACTCAAGTGGTGCAAATGTAATCTAGCCGTGTTCTTTTGTGTGTCTGAGCAAGAGAGAGAGATCGATTGTGTGTATGTGGGCTTCTCATCACATTAACTGTAAAAGTGAAAGTAAACCCTTTCCACCATCTGATTTCCGGGAACTCCTGAAAGTCCCTGGCCATCCATCCCTCGTCACTGCAGCACAGCCCACAGAAGAGTGCTTTAAAGCAGGAATGTGCAGACTGGATCCAGAGCATAGCTTCAATACTGTGAAGGTAAGACAGCATGTTTTATTTACAGCTTCTCAGACACACAGCTGTGGGAAAAAAAAAAAAAAAAAGCTTTATTTATCACACAGAGAGATGAGGACAGTAAAAATTGTTTGGTTATATGCAGTGAGATTATTCTAAGCCTTTCAAGGGTCATTTTCATTTTCACAGATCTTGTATCCAGAGTAGAAGCTGTATTGCACTTTGGGACAAAACGTATCATTAGCATTTAAATGAGTGTACACTTTGCTGTTTTTTTCATTCAGCTGAAATAGTGCTGAACTGAAAATGTTTTTGACGACATCACAAATAAATTGAGTCAGCATATTGATGTTAATATATAACTTAGCTAGTGTTAGCGAAGTTGAATATTTTACTCCATTTACTGTGACAGAAATCCAGCCTGCCGCAACTTTCAAGCAAGAAAATCGAGACAAGAGATTGCTAATGTGAGAAGGTGGGAAGGGGCGGGGCTTCCAGGTGGTGTCATGGTGCGTTCGAGTTATGTCAGAAAGATCATGTTTACGAGTTGAACGCACGTGAACATCGCCACGAAGTCGCAATTACGGGATTTTTTTTAAAGCTCTGATTTGGGGGCGTGTCAGTAAGGAAATATGGTGGAATCAGTGGATGTAGCATCTTTAGCTAGCGTTAGCTAAATACATTCAATTTCAATCAGGTGAATTTGAATGTATTTAGCAGTGACATGTCTTTGTCAGGCTTTTTTTATTTACAATGAAACAAGCTAATTGCCTGCACAAAATACAGTAGCATTGTACAATTCTGAAATAATACGCAACAACACACCAACAATATGCAAAACACACCTGATGCACATTCTTTATTCTTCATTTTCTAGAAGTAGAGTTAAAAACCTTGCTGTATTTTTTGTAGTTAATTAAGAGAAGGTTCACCGCCATCTTGCTCCGCACAACGTGACTTGGACGCACCTGAGGTCGTAGATACAAATTCTCAACTCGTAAATACGAACTTCCCAGGATGACTTGAACACAGTGAGTTAATATTTCAGAGTTATCACACCTACTGTCAATCTTTCACGATTCCTGTGTTCATCTGCCGTTTTATTAGGGAAAATGAAGACTCTTTTTGCGTATTTTTGATGTTAAAATGCACAGCTCTTACGCATAACGTGTAAAGGTTGGCAGGTCTGCGTTAGGGTCAGAAAGTCTGAAGTCTCGCCAAATAAAAAAAACACTGGGCCAAAGTTACTGCAGCTACGAACTTCTGCTCAATATGAGCCTATGAAGGACATTTTACTGAGACAGAACTCATCTACACATGGTTACACTCAGCTAACATGCTAAATGCTAGGCTAACACGCTGATTGTTCAGCTAACACTCAGCTAACATGCTTCTATAATGCTACTTAGTTTATTAACCTGTTTTCTATAATGCTAGTTAGTGTATTAGCCTATTTAACATAAGGCTAGTTAGTTTGTTAGCATGCTGTCTATAATTCTAGTTAGTGTATTAACCTGTTTTCTATAATGCTAGTTAGTTTGTTTGCATATTTACTATAATGGTAGTTAGTGTATTTGCCTGTTTTCTATAATGTAATATTATGTTAGTATGTTTACTGTCATGCTATTTAGTATGTTTGCTGTGTACTATAATGCTGGTTAGTTTGTTTGCATTTTTACTACAATGCTAGTTAGTATTTTAGCATGTTTACTATAATGCTAGTTAGTATTTTAACTTGTTTACCATAATGCTAGTAGCATTTTTACTACAATGCTAGTTAGTGTATTTGCCTGTTTTCTATAATGATAGTTAGTATGTTAGCCTGTTTACTGTCATGCTAGTTAGTATGTTCTCTGTTTACTATAATGCTGGTTAGTTTGTCTGCATTTTTACTACAATGCTAGTTAGTATTTTAGCCTGTTTACTATAATGGTAGTTAGTGTATTTGCCTGTTTTCTATAATGCTATTTAGTTAGTTAGCCTGTTTAATGTCATGCTAGTTAGTTAGCCTGTTTAATGTCATGCTAGTTAGTGAGTTAGCCTGTTTACTGCCATGCTAGTTAGTTAGTTAGCCTGTTTTCTATAATGTCAGTTAGTTTGTTAGCCTGTTTAATATAATACTAGTTAGTTTGTTTTTTTTACTACAATGCTAGTTAGTATTTTAGCCTGTTTACTCTAATGGTAGTTAGTGTATTTGCCTGTTTTCTATCATTCTATTTTGTTAGTTAGACTGTTTAATGTCATGCTAGTTAGTTAGTTAGCCTGTTTAATATAATGCCAGTTAGTTAAGTAGTGAAAGGCTCTATACAGAGTCAATAATCCAGAGAGACCAAAGGAGTGGGACTGACAGACTTTACTGCACGTTTAGAGAGTTCCCACTTCGTTTAAAGCCCCGTAACACCTCAGAATATTTATCATCAATGTTGTTTTCCTGCATCTCAGCTTTATATAAACCTGAATTCTGCTTTAGATTTCACAATGCTTTGTTCTTTATTCCCACTTCCCTCATAATAATAAAAAAAAAAACCCTCACGTTATTGTCTCAGACCTTCCAAACATCTGAAATTGTGATGATTTCACACATTCGGTGGTAGGTTAGCAGGTTGAACATTTCGATGCGTTTACTGAAAGTGAGAGGTGAAAAGGACTTTCCTGCAGGGGTTTCGGGAAGAGTCGAGGAAATGAGCGTGGCAGAAGGAAGCAAGCTTGTAAACTTCACTGTGGGGAGTGTGTAGAGCTGCACTTTTAGAGGTCAGGCTTTTGTTCTCCGTTTGACCTCTGGCTCGGGTTTTTTTCCTTTCAGAAGGAGGAAAGATTAATCGTGAAATTATGTAAGCAGACTTCATTGTGCTTCAGTAACTTGTTCCTAAATTGTAAATAAGCACTTCTTTTAAATTCATTTACTTCTCCTAGAAAGAAAATTCTATTTGAAATAAGTGTAGGTTTTGTAATATTTTTATGTGTTATTATTTTATTTCTTGTGCTACTATAAAATAATTAATATTTTTTTAATTAATTTGTTATTTATTTTTCATTTATTTTCTCATACTAGGTCAAATTCTGAGATGTCTTCTATCGATCTTAAAATTCTTTTATCTTTTTGTTGGACAATGACTAAAATCTTATGACCAAAATCATTAAATCATTAAAAAAAAAATTTTTTTTAATTCATACAATCTTTCTGTTCTGCTCGTATAGCTTCCACTATAATTGGCTCATCGTACTTCCAAAAAGATTTATGTTAAAATATGACGTTTTAATGTAGAATGCATTCTGGTTTACAGAGAAAACAAACATCATTTCAGTCTTTTCGTCGATATCGAAGAAGTGCAGACTTTCGTTTTCGATAGTGATATGACTGTTTTGGTCGTTTTAGCTAATTCATCACTTAGCTCATGATGTGTACATAGCAGAAAACCAGCAGCTGTTAATTTTGATAGCTGCATTCCTTTAAAAACACCCCCCCCTTACTTAGTTTGTTAAGCTATGCTTTCTGAATGGGAGGGGCATGCAATCTCTTTCTATCTCCCCTGTCAATCACAGCAACACTAGCCAGTCATGGGTGTCTGTGAGCTCATGTATGAGGAAGAGGGCGGATAGCGCTTTCCTCCGTGTGTGTTACGCTGCAGTAGGAGCAGCAGTTGGCGCTGGCTTCACGTGTCTTTGAGGAAACCAAAGAGCCCCCGGTTGGTAGCTAGCATATGATAGGGGAGAGCTGGCTGGTGCGTGGGAACTGGAAGAGGACCAAAATTGAGGAGAAAGTGAGGAAATATATAAATTTTCTTTTTAATCTATATTGCTCAAGACTTTACTCAAACTCCGCCCTCACGTAATTTCTGAACAGCGCTGAACAAGTCTGTAGTTCTGTCTGAGGTCTGAATTATGGTGTGCACAATTTCAGTATCAATTCATTGCATCTGCTTAATTTAAATAACTGAATACAGCAAGGCATTAAACTATCGTAAATACTGGAGTAGCCTGACTACCGTAAATACACTAATATTACATTACAGTTAGACTAATGCTAAAATTAAAACTCACATTACTCACGCTAGTCTTATATGCCTTTTTCCTGACAATTTTGAAAGCTCATCTAGGGGTCCCACTGTGGTTGTAATTGACACAACGTTTGATGAATATCCACCCAGACAAAACTGTTAATTAACAGGAGCATAAATGCCATTAATAATTGCCCTCCAGCTGGTTCAGAAACACACAAGGAGCCTTTAAAGGACACGCAGTCCTGCAGTCTGTTTCTCTAATATATATTTATCCTGTCACGATTCAGGTCAGAGAGGTACGGATGTTGATGGAGAGGGTCGTTTCCTCATTACGCAGCTGCATTTGAAAATAATGAGCACCTTTAATGGACTGGGCCATCAGTTGTGAAGGGTAACACTCTTATTATCGGCAAGGAAAAAGGAAGCCGAAGAAAGGAAACAATTTTGCCGTCAAGCTTTTGTTTGGAAGTATAATGCAGATGAGATATGGTGTTTTTCAGCAACAGGCCCATAATGACCTCATCTCAGGGCCAAGTACCACAAACACACACATAGTGATGGTGAGTGATGGCAATGCCGAAAGTTTACACCCTTAATTCTCACTCCCGGGTGATGGCTCAGATTTGATAAATAGACTGACTTTAATTGGTGTTTTCACAGCTACATCAATAGTTTGTGACTTTAGGCTGGCATGTGTCAAGGTAAGATGTATGATGTGTGTATCAGAGCACAAATGCAATAAAGATTAAAACAGGTAAACAAAAACTCGAAAAATGGGCAACATTAAACGACGAGTTTACCTCAAGACACAAAAAGACAATTCTGCGTGAAAATCTGGCAACCCTCTCGCATCACTTTTCCTCACACGCAACACAGAAATTCGAAACGGTAATGTTAATTGATAATGTGTCAATTAATACGATTGAAGGGAAGGTATTAAATTTGTAATAGTCTGTTTCTGTCACATTGAAGACAAAAGTAAAACTATTAATTAATATCTCAGCACCTCAAATTAAACTCTGATCATAGAGGTACATAATGACAATGTGTCAAAAAAATTTTCTCACATCTAACACATCTTTAACTGATATTTTCTGAGCTATAAAAAGTTTGTTCCTTCAGAAATGAAAATACACACGTACAATAAAAATGATGTGCTTCTAAAAATGGAAAGAAAATACATTTCAATAAAAAAAATTAAAAATGAGCAAAAAATAAATAAGAATGTTCCATCAAGAAACAAAAACACAAAACAGTTCTGTGCCAAAAAAACAAAACAAAACAATATCTAGCATGTATGTCAGGAGCGCACATTTGAATTTCTAAAAGAAATTCAACACATTAAATGTTAATTTCAGATGCATTGAGCATCTTTGGCCTTGTGTGTGTAAATTACTATGACCGAAGGGCAGGTATTACATTTGTAATAACCAGTTTCTGCCATTTAAAGACAAAACAAAACCATTTTTTTTAGATTGTCTCAATATTATGTGTAACTGAAAATAGACCCTGGCCATAAAAGTACAATGTTTTAATACTTACCTCAGAAATTCAACACATTCAACCAAACTTTTGTGACTTTACAGTTTTCAACACCAAGAACAAATGGAAGCCTGTTAAACAAAAGTTGTTGCTGTCAAAGCGTTCTGTGCTAAATGATTCTTTTTTTTATTGATTCAAACGATTCAGTTTTAAAGTGAATCTTTTCAGGAATCTTTACACTGTTATAAAGACAAATATTCAGCATGTAGTGAAGCTGAAGTATATGAACATTTATTTTTGGAACAATTTAACCAATTAAATTACAGAAAAAAAAGAAAAAGGAAAGGAAAGCACAAGGAAGATGGCAAGAAATCAACATGGCCTTTCTTCCAAATGTGTGACACAATTTGTATGAAATGCTAAAGTTTGGATTTAGAGGCAGGGTCAGTTTTTGGACCATTTTTACTTCATTTACAAAAGACTGAACAAAAATCAACCGTATTGCCTTTGCTAAGTTGTTTTGTGTTTTTACGAGATCTAGAAAGATATCAGAGGTGTATACACAAAGACAGAATAAGAAAGAAGAGAAAGAAAAGAGAGAGAGAGAGAGGGACAGAGCAGGAGAGGAGCCGAGGGAGGAAGCGAGTGACATAAAAATTTCAGCATGCCTACACCATTTGTCTGAATCCATCAGATCATCCCTAAAGTCAACAAATCCAGAAATAAATCCCTAAACCCGACAGAGCGCGTGCAGCTGGAGCATCTGTGGATCTGTGCTACACCTGCTTACATCGCTAGGAGGGGAGCGAGCTTGCTCTCACCCACCGATCCCCATAGGCTTATCTCACACACACAAACACACACACACACACACACACGCACACGCCTGCCTCTGAGGCAAACAAAATCAAAGCATGACTCTCGGATGCCTGAAGGATTTTATAGCGAGTTAGAACGGGTAAATCACGCACGACGAGTGTATAGCCTTGTTTTATTGAGGCGTCATGAACCCGGGAGAGTGGGGGAGGGGGATGGGGGGGGGGGGCGTGTATCTCTGTTGCCATGGAAACGAGAAGATCTTTACGATAGCTCATGTTTACGTTCTTTATCTTTACAGTTTTACCAGTGTTGAATTCTGGATTCTGATTGGTCAGAAGGTGTTGACTGACAGTATTAATGCAGCACCTTCGCTCGTATTGTTTCTGTAGTAACCCCAGTTAATACGGTGAAGATTTCTGAGGAAGCGTTTTTTTTTTGTTTGTTTTTTTACATTTCTGGAAGGAGTCTGCAGTGTCAGCGGTGGTAACAGTACCTCCGCTTCATCACACCACCGCACTGTTGATTGTTTTACTATAAAAGCACAACACTGAGTGTGTGTAAGTGCGTGTAAATGCGGTGGAGGATGAATATCAGTGCGACATCTTCAGCATACAGGCGCTGGTCACCGCTCGCCTCTGGATCTCAGCCTCACCTCGCTTTTTAACTGATCCTAAATATTTATGACTGAAATGCATTTCAGCCTGTGTGTGATGTGAGCTTTGGTGTTTTGGGTGTCTGTGGTGGTTTTATGTGTCTGTGGTGGTTTTATGTGTGTGTGTGTGTGTGTGTGTGTGTGTGTGTGTGTGTGTGTGTGTTTGCTAAGGGCTTTGGTTCAAATAGAACCCAAATCAAAGAGTCCGGGAGCCGCTGGTGCTGAGGAGAGGGATGAAAGCATGGAGACAAATCGAGTTTCTCCCCTATGGAGCAATGTGTGTGTGTGAGAGAGAGAGAGAGAGAGAGAGAGAGAGAGAGAAAGAGAACAATGGTGGGTGAGAATGATAGACAAATATCATGCCTGAGATAGATAGATGGAGAGAGAAATATCATGTCTGATATGGATTTAGAAATCAAGAAAAAACTATCGTGCCTGAAATAGATAGCTGAACAGACATTTCTCAGAAAGAAAGAAGGACATAAATGGGATGATGAAAAGAATGACAGAGAGAGAGAGAAAGGAAGAAAGAGGGCATGCAAAAGCAAGTGGCAGCGAGAGACACACAGATAAGACTGGAGTGTCCAAGAACGGATGAGTCCTGAGAATTGTATTTAGAAAATAGAAAGAAAGAAGGAAGAAACGAGAGAGCGGGGGAATTAAAGAAAGAGAGAGTGAGTAAAAGGGGTGAGGGCAGGAATGAGAGACAGATATAGTAGAGGAGTACAGGCCTGTCCCCTCAGGACTCCTGCTGACTCAGAGACATAGTTTCACACTCACATTCTTCACTCACTCATCTCACACACATACACCCACACACACACCCACACACACACACACACACACACACACACACACACACACACACACATATATACCAGATGGTTGTTGTACACAAAAGCTTTTTACTGGTGACCTTAAATGCCCTAATCCAAATTACAGTGATCTCAGTGTAATAATATGCGCTGGTTAGGGTTTGCACATAATTCACACAACTCACTCCAATTTCCTCCAAATTCCTGACTATTCCCAAGACTCACACCAGTTCCTGAATGTTCCCAAGACTCACACCAGTTCCTGACTATTCCCAAGACTCACACCAGTTCCTGACTATTCCCAAGACTCACACCAGTTCCTGAATGTTCCCAAGACTCACACTATTTCGAATTACATTACAATTTTATCATTTTATTCGTTGTATAATTATCATGTTTGTCATTATAGATTATTAGCATGTTTACATCCAGACGTAAATCTCAATAAGGCTGCTCCATATCCATATGGATGATTGGGATCATTTAGGACGCTTTCACACCTTTCAGTCAGTTTGTTGAGTCGGAATCAGAGCGAAATTGATTCTTTTGGTTTGTGTGCTGCCTGCTGTGATTCGGTTTGACACTGCATATAAGTAAATGAACCGATAAAAAAAAAACACCAGCTGAGATTCGTGTAGGGCTGAAAAAAATGACAAAAACAAACTTTTACACCAGATTAGCTGGGCATGGAGAACACAGGGCCGGCGCTAAATAAATGATTATCAATTTTATGTGTCACATCCAGCGTTTCTTTTCTCTTTTTGTTCATCTAAAGCTCCAGAGCACATGGCATTTGTGCAGCGCTACAGCTCTGTCCTTTGGCTCAGTTTAGCAGCTCACAAAAAAATCTACCAAAAAAAAAAAAAAAAAGGCGAATCAAAACACAAGGCATGTTTGAATCAGTGAATCGATTCAGAGTCGAATCGCTTTCCGGACCGAGGCAAAACTCCCTAAGAGATAGAGGGCCTGAGGTATTAAAGTGTTCGTGTCCATTTTAAGGCATAATTACAAGCAGTTAATGTCGCTGACTTTTTTGAGGAAACTTTTTTTTACCTCAGAGTCATTTCTGGGACAGAAATGTTGATAACCCAGCAGTCACACAACTTCTGCTCAAGGTTATGGTTCAATCAAATGTCCTATGACACCGAGCCGATGTAGCGCAACTGCCCCCGGAGCTGATTTATTACCCTGGTTTGGCTAATGAGCCTCGGGAAAAGGAAACGACCAGAACAGACCTTCATTTAAAAGCCAACACAAATACTGCATACTTGAATGACAAAAAAAATAATAATAATTAAGCAGTTACAACAAGTTTACTTTACAGCTTTAGATTTTACTTTAAATTGTAAAAATAGATGCATAAATAAACATAGATAGATAGATAATACAGTATTTTTTATTTAGTTTCATTTATTTGTTTGTTTATTTGTTTGTGGCTTAATTTAAAAAAACAAATATGCAAACACAAGGCAATAAGTAGGTAAATAAATGTGGAATATAAATAAACAAGCTAATAAATAAATTGGACAGAAACGTCCAAATGAAATATACAATCTATTGTTTATTTTTTAAATAGTTATTTCTATAATTTTATCACTATTCATTTATTAATTCATTCGTTTATTTATTTATATAGGGCTTTAGTAAAAATAAATACACAAATAAACAAGTTGTATGCAAAAGTTTGGGCACCCCTGGCCAAATTTCGTATTGTAGTGATTTTTGAAGCGAAACGAAGTAACCATCTCTGCAGTACAAATATACATTTTCTGCAGAGGTTAATACACACTTTACTTTATAATTTGATGAACGTAAAAAATAGAAACTAATATAATAGTAATTGTGGTATGTGCAAAAGCTTGGACAGTATAACAGATCCACCCCCATGCTTAACAGTTCTTTTCATCAAATGTTGCACCTTTTTTCTCCAAACGTATCTTTGGTGATTGTGGCCAAAGAGTTCCATTTTCACTGCATCAGTCCACAGCCCATGTTTCCAAGATATGTCTAGCTTATCTAGATGTTGTTTTGCGCACATCACATGTTGTCTTTTGTGATGAGTTTGCGAGTAAGATTTCCTTCTGATGACTCTCCCATGCAGATCATGTTTGTGAAAGCAGTGCTGCAGAGTAGAACAGTTCACCACCACTCTGTGTCAGCCCAAACTTCCTTAGTGGCACATAGGGATTTTGCTTTGCCTGTCTGGCCAGCATGCAGGTAGGTCTAGCTGAGATTTCTTGGTCTTCCAGATCGTGCCTTGACTTCCACAGATCCCCTTAACCACTGTTTCTTAATGATATTTCAGACAGTTTAAATTGTGAGAGTACTTTGATATCTTTTCATGGCCTTCCTTTGCTTTGTACACATCAATTAGCTTCATTTTTAGATCCTCACTTAGTGCAAGGTTTGAAGAGACATTCTGTAATCGTCATCAGCTGCCAGTTCCTGACCTGACTAATGAGTCCCAAGGAGTCAATTAAGACTTTACAACCAGAAGGATCTAGGAAGTGGTAGCTCAGTGGCTTTTGATCGTAAGGTTAAGAGTTCAAATCCCGAGCACCACCAAGCTGCCACAGCTGGGCCCTTGAGCAAGGCCCTTAACCCTTAACTGCTCAGTTGTGTAAATGAGATAATTGTAAGTCGCCCTGGATAAAGGTGTCTTCCAAATGCCGTAAATGGATCTGCAAAATGTTGCACATTCCACAGGTGACTAAAATTGCATAAATTTTTGCAGACAAATGTCATTTTTAAAAATAGTTTACTGCACAGGTTGTGTCTTGTCAGTTCATCAAAACCTGTAAGGGGTGCTTAAACTTTTGCATAGAACTGCAAAAAAACAAATAAATGATTGTGGGGTATAAACAAGCAAACAAACAAACAAACATAAACATGTAATTAAACTGATAAAATAAATGAATACACAAAAATAAATAAATAATAAAGAAACAAATTAAATAAATAAATAGCATATTTTCAGGAAGCTTGTGCCATGCTAAACATATCAAAACCTGAAAACATGAGACACGGCATGAGAGTCGCCAGTGGCAAACACAAAATCCGTTTAAAAGTGATGCAAACGTGAGCGGTGTGTTTCGTATGTGCCATGTCTGTCCCGCTGAAGATTAGCCTGGATTACAAGGAAGATTATGCTAATCGTCTGCTAATCAGGTGTTTGCATATTTAAAAAAAAAGTCAAAAAGCCGTCACTGTGTGTTTGTGTTTTATACAGGTTTTTTTTTTTTTTTCCCCGGTTCTGCTCGCGCAGAACTGTCAGACTGCAGACCTGTAGGGACACAGTAACGAATGCTTGAACGTGTTTTTCACTTGCGCTAACACGCCTGATTTAAAGAGCATAACCAGCTGAACTGTCCAATCAGATGTGTCAGAGCATAGAACAAACTCTGTTGATTTGAAAATCATGGAATCACATTTCTTCGCCTTAAAATAAAAAACCTGTCTGAATTCAAATGCAAGTAAACAACTGAGAGAGAAAAAAAGTCAGCTCGCTAGCTCCCTAGCTAGTATATCACATAGACGAGTTCGGGCGCTGGTAAGGACCCTGGCTCACTACACCTTGGGACACTGATGACACAGTTTCCGGCGACATGACTACGTACTCGCAGTGTAAAACCTCACCACTGGTGTTTATCAACAACATGAAGGACCGACTTTCTGAAGTTTATGTCGTGTAAACTTGTTAGCGTAACCACATGCGTTTCGGTCATGGTGCTTCGAGCAGGATCGTCGGCTCGCTAGTGGATTTTTAAATCATTAAACACTTAAAAGTCGTGAGACTCTAATAAACTGTGTATAACCATATACAAACGTCAAATAGAGTTAAAAATCACTAATGTAAGTTATCATTTGAGAGCGTTAATAACGATAACAAGCTACTTACAAGCTATTTGTAGACGAAGCTGGCTGAGAGTTTGTCCGCCATTTTTTTTTAGTTGAAAGGTTTTAGAAAATATGACGTCATTTCCAGTAAGGGAACACAGCGAGCATCGATGCTCCCTGGTTTTTTTAGGGCGCGAACATTCCAGTGCACTGGAAGGATTTTGTGACTGATACAGCCCTTAAAATGGCCGACTCCCTGCTCAACGCCCTGATCTGATTGAGACGCCCCCAAAGATTTTCTCTCAAGAAAAAGCACTCCGAAGGATTTACTTTTCATAACAGCTTTTGTGGCTGGTGTGAAGGTTCATGGCTTCAATTTCATAAACGGCGTTATCGAAGATGACTTCTAAAGGTCCATCTTTCGGTTTGCGTGCTGAAACGGAAGTCTTGTACGGCATTTCGAAAAGTGATGTTTGATCAGAGAAAGTCCTTCGAATCCCAGGTTGACATTTTGTTTGTGTGGAAACTCAAAGTGGAAGCTGCTAGCATATCCTGTCAAACCTCTTATCAAAATTCATCGCTAATCTCCAATTCCCAGACAGGTATCCGCTTTGCTAGCAATGCTAAATCACGGCTAAAGGCACAGCACACACACATACACACACACACGCAGCACGAGAGCTTTAGATGTCTCTGGCTCCTGCTTGTGATCTGAATTTTTAAACGATGTTACGTTTGATGTTCACGTCACGCTTAAACGTGTGATTAGCATAAAGTTTTCAGGACAGGGTTGTTTACGCTTTGTTGTTTCCCAGTAACATGACAAGCTGTGTTTTTTTTTTTTTTAATTATTTTATTATTAACTTCAAGAGAGGAAAAAAAAAAAACAACACATCATACTTTTTTATCCATTTATAGTTACATTTAATGTTGTGGAATATCCGTGAAACAAATCAGTTCCTACAGTCGTTTCCTCATCAGCCTTTGTTTTTATTTCTCTTGAAGTTAATAAGACAAAAAAAAAAAAAAACGCAGCTTGTCATGTTACCGAAAAACTGCGAAGCGTAAACTCCTCTATTCTGAAGATGTCGGAAAACTTGAAGTTACAGCTTTACCTCTGACCGTTACAAAGCGCTGACACTGGAGACTCCTTCCATGAACATTAAATACCCGTCTTCTTATAGAGAACGTGAAAAATTACATTTTGTAATAAATAAATAAATCAATCAATTTAGTCTTATTTGTAACGCCTTTAACTAATCTTAAATTTAAAGAGAAGCATTATTAGACAGTGTAATGAGCTCAGTAAAGCTCGACTTCTCGAAACCTGCTGATTTATTGATTGTTCAGGAGTCAAGGTAGAACAGATTAAGGGCGCTACATCCCAAATTCAGCCCTGAGTGCACACTTTAAATCTCACCTTGGCATGAACCACTCGGTGGCACTTCAGAAGGTGTGATTTAGGACGAGCTGAGACAGAGTCAGAGCAGTTAGAGACATTTCAGCGTGCAGCAGAAAGCTGGGCTTCGGTTCCAGAAAGGTCAAAGCACGCGGAAGGAAAAAAAAAAAAAAAAAGAGCTTGTTCAAACACGTTTGTGAAAGAACAAGAGACGTACAGGATACGAGATGGAAACGTAATTAAAAAGATTACATGGGTAATGTTTAATTTACCGTAGGCAAAGTTCCCTCAGATATTTCAGAAATGATTCAGAAGTGATTCAGAAATGACTCTCACAAGCACTCTTACCCAACAATAAAATCAGCAGGAGGAATTAGTTTTAAGAAAGTTTGCAGATACACAAATAACCAGTCCACTGGGATAATATTACATTATCAGATTTTTTTTAATGCCACATTGTCTGAAGTGAACTTCTCTCTCTTTAAAAATGGGTCCTTCTGATTTCTTTATTTATTAAACCTTAATGTTATATCTGATCTATCTATCTATCTATCTATCTATCTATCTATCTATCTATCAGAGCAAGCTGTGCCCTAGAATATAAGAGCAGAATTGAATATTTATTTAATAGCCATTAATAAAATGCATTTATGTGAGAAATTCAAATTAAGAGAAAGTAAAAGAAATAACAAATAAAACAAGAGTAAAAGTTCACAAGTGAAAGTAAAGCTAAAGTAAAACTTCTGTGTAAAAATAAACCAATTGGAAAGGAGGCATTATTAATGTGCACTTTTGTGTGAGGATTGTGAGTTTGTTTGCATGCCGAGCCTCTATAATGCACCTCTGGTGTGTGTGTGGGTGTGTGTGTGTGTGTGTGGGTGTGTGTGTGTGGGTGGGTGGGAGTGTTATATAAGGGTGTCAAAGGTTGCTTCGACTCATGAGGAACAAGGGTGCCGTGTTTCTAGATTCATAACAGGCCGCGTCTGGGCATGTGGCCAAACTCTCAGGCAGAAAGCACCCGAGCTGCTGAAAGAATGTCGTCTTTAACAATTTCCTGGAGTGAATCTGAGAAAAAACAGAAAAGAAAACATAGGAGCAAGGGTTCTTGCTTTATAATTCCATGTTTCTGTCATCAGTCTCTGGATGTGTATAGACAGGAAAAGGGGTGAAAGTTAGATGGAGTTGAGAAAATGGAAGGAGAACTAGGTGAAGTCTGAAGCCAAAAAAATGTTCTGCTTCACCGTAATTTTTAGATTGATGGTTTTTTTTTTTGTTTGGTTTTTTTTTGGATGTGTTAACGCATAAACTAACCAGTTAAAAAGCAGATCATAATCACATGATCTTTGGTTAATGACAATGCTAGGTTGTCTTTTTTTTTTTTTTTTTTACATGGGGTGCCAATTTTTTCAGTAGTCATGCAAATTGTTGGGCTAAAACAGAAATAGTTTCTGCTCTTAAACAGGTCTTTTTCAGTGCTTCAAAATTGGGAATTTTTTGTTCCTCTGAATTTTGTTGCCATTTGCAAGGATCAATGCATGCTTTATTATTAAGAGGTGAAGAAGGTACAGGAGTTTAAGTACTTGGGGTCAACAGTCCAGAGTAATGGAGAGTGTGGGAAAGAGG
>JAKKZJ010000002.1:32312522-32323732 GCA_033441845.1 Pangasius mekongensis | reverse complement strand
TCTACTACAGCAGTGTTAATGCACCAAAAACAGTCTGAATATCTACTACAGCAGTGTTAATGCACCAGAAACTGTCTCAATATCTACTACAGCAGTGTTAATGCACCAAAAACAGTCCGAATATCTACTATAGCAGTGTTAATGCACCAGAAACTGTCCGTAAAATCTATTACAGCAGTGTTAATGCACCAAAAACAGTCTGAAAATCTACTACAGCAGTGTTAATGCACCAAAAACAGTCCGAACATCTTCATTTTCTGTAATTATTCAAGGTCTGTCATGGCGCTCGTGGCAGGAAAGACTGTGTCTTATATATTGCTTAATAATGTAGTGTAGAGAATTAGTTTAAATTTGATTTTGTAGCAGAGATCTGTGACTTAATGGGAAAAAATTGGACAAATGCTGACAGGACACTGAAGCATAGGATGCAATTTTCCACTGTGTGCAATCAATAAAACTCTGAATGTCTTTCTCTTTTTTTTTGCATTTTTTTTTTCACTTAGATTCTTTTAGTCACCTGCCACACATTAACCTACAGCTGCTGCCAGAGTTGGTACTGATCCGATAGCCGGGATCAGCATCAGGAGCAAACAACACCACAACAAACAAAATGGTGGATCAAATATCAGAGAAATTTCAAAAAGATTAGATTTGGAAAAGATTTTTTTTTTTCTTTTTACTGCAAATGTTTACATACAGTATAAAGAGACTTGACTGTATTTTTCACTAGGATTGATTTTGATTACATTTATACTTTTGTATTTTTACTATTATGTTTACTACATTTGCAGTGTAAGTGTTTTCTGTGTCATGTTTTTTTTGCTATGTAGATTATATTTTAAATGCTTTAGTTAGAAAAATATTTCTAAAAAAAATAAAAATAACAGCTAGCTATGGATATCGGTTGACACCCAAGGTTTCAGTATTGGAAAAGAAAAAGAGTGCTATTTGTGCTGAAAGAATAGATAAAATAGCACATATTTTTTAAATATGGGCAATTTTATTATTTATTATTTATTATTTATTGTTATGGGTGTGTTCTAAATGCTAGCATTTGCTAGATGATGTTTTATCAAAATTCATTCAAAGGTTATAAAAAAAAAAAAAACCCTGCTTTGACTTCTGTACTATAATCAGATTAGATTGTATTTCACAATCTCCATGTGCACGTGACAGTGAGTTCCATCATTAACACACCAGAAGCTGATCCATCAATACGTCGATAGAGATTTGCTCAAAGCTGAGACACGTTCACCACGCAGGCGGAGGCGGAGTGAGTCCCTGCGGAAAACTGCTAAGAACTTTAGCTGAAGTCCTAAGGGGAAGTCGACGAGGCTTTGTTAGAGGTCGTTTATGGATTTGACCTACATCTGTAGAAGAAAAAAAAGTTGAAGCTGTTCCAGTGGCGCGAGGTCGATCAAGGTCTTGTACTTTTTGCCGATTTACAGTTAGGTTCTATTGAAGCTTTCCTATGAGGCTACTTTTCAACTGCATTCATTTTTCGGTATTCGAATTTTTTTTCTTCTGGAAATAAAAAGTTACTTTGGACTAAGATCAAGTCGGGGAAGGTTAAGTACAGTAAGGCACGGCCATCTTTGCTTGTTAGGGTCAACTAAAGTTCAAATCCTGAATTTGCCCTGTGGCCCGCGTGAGAGCAGGTGGTGTGTTTGCTCTGACTTGTACATGTCTGAAAAACAAACCTAATTATTTTGTTCTCATGTGTTTAATGTTTAGTGTTCAAACAAAAAAAGAAAAATTTCCAGATGCTTGATTAAAGTGTGTCAGTGTGTGTGTGTGTGTGTGTGTGTGTTACTGTCCTACTGTTGCTTCCTGATTGGCTGACCTGTTGCTCAGATGGAGTTCGATGTCTCTCTGTCCATCTGCTAACCCATTACAATCCTGCTGCTCAGCCGTCACCATGGAAATGTGCATGTGTAAGAGAGAGAGAGAGAGAGAGAGAGAGAGATGACGGTGAAGATAAGGAGCAGCAGGACCCCAAACCCAGATTTTAGAACAGGTCTGATCTGAAATCAGTGATTCGTTCTCCTGTGCTGTAAAGTTAGCATACACAGCTGACTCTTGATCAGTTCTTCGTGGTCAGTAGTGAGTAAGCGTATGAGGTTAGCACTTGTCTCGCTGACCTCAGATCAGTGAATTGTTCACTTATAAAACAGATCCATTCTGTAATGCTTTGAACGTGCTGAATATGCTAGGCGTGTTTTAGAATGTTACAATTAATCTAGGTCATGTTGACAGATAATGTGAAATCTAGATGTTATCACTAATTCTTTGGTTAGTGCACACACACACACACGCACACACACACACACACACCCACAGACTTTTATTAAGCTCACATTTGATTTCACTGTAATAATAATGACAATATTTTACTACAAAATGGCAGACACTGCACATAAACCATAAACTGATTTTTTTTTTTTTTAAAGTGTGTAATCGTTGATATGATGAACTTTTCTGTAAGGAGACGTTTATTTACTTGTTTATTTACTTGTTTCTTCAGGACAGAGGAGTTTACGCTTTGCGATTTCTCAGCAACATGACAAGCTGCGTTTTTTTTTTGTCTTATTGACTTAAAACATTAACGTTAGCTGCTGTAACGTACATGATAACAAGAAACTAGTTTGTTCACTGTAGCCGTGGGTAGCTACATGAATAGCGGATAAACATAAATAAATGAAATAAACGTAACCAGTGAAAGTCTCGGCTTATTATTTATTAGCTGCAGTTAGCTAGCACTAATAGGAAATGTGTTTGGGGGGTTTAAAGGGTTAAATACTTTGTTAGCATTAGATAATGCTAATACACAGCTCACAGTTTGTCAATGTTTAATGTTCTCTTATGTTGAGCCAGAGAGTTTTGCTAAATCTTTTTTATCAGCTGAAATTTCACCATCGAGAAAATTTCACACAAAAGAAGTTTCACAGCAGACTGGTGATAAGAGCCATGCTGCAACACGGTGCAGTGTGTGTCCTTGTGCTATGTGTGTGTGTGTGTGTGTTTTCGGTCGTTGTGCCTGCTTTATGAATGTCTAATAAAAGCCGCTTCAGAGGTAGAGAGAGAGAAAGACGTGAATCAGGAGGAGACGATATTCACGAATCCGCAGCGTCCTTCATCTGCACCACAATGACACAGTGGAGGGGGCAATTACTATCAGGAACAGGCGAGCGAGTTCATCACGGCCTGTGCGCTCCATCTCTCCATCTCTCACACACACACACACACACACACACACACACACACACAGCCTCAGGGTGAAGGACGTGCAATCATCTGCGTTTGTGTGATAATTCCGCTCTCTTTCTCCTGCTAGATTTACTGCAGTGAAGAAAAGTGCTGCTGAGGAGAAAGACACAGAGCATGACCTTTACCAGCAAACGAACAAATAAATAAAAACGAGGACAGAATAAAAGTGTTTAGAAATGTTAAAAAAAAAAAAAAAGCACATGAGTGTATTGCAGAAATAGAAACATTAAGTGACATTTAGTTTTAATCCTAGTAAGACGTTGAAACTTGGACAGACTTTTTTTTAAGCCTGTATTATGGCTTCTAATGTGTTCATATTTTCATGCATTATTATATTCTTATTATATAAATCTGTTTATTACATGCCCCTCACAGCATTATCCTCTAATTTGCAATACTGCTAATTGCTAATTTGCTTTTACGCTGAAAAAAAATAGTTCATGGATCGACATACATCCTCTTCCGAAAGTATTGGAACGGCGAGGCCGATTCTTTTGTTATTCTTTTCACTGCAGACGTTTGGGTTTGGGGTCAAAAGATGAATATGTTAAAAAAAAAAAAAAAAAAAAAATGTGCCATGTTCTAAGTTGTTCAACACATCAAGGTGTAAATATCAGGAAAGGAAAGCTGCAGTTCGGATCTATCGTCTCATATTCATCTTCTGATCTCAAACCCAAATGTCAAAAGAACTGGCCTTGCCGTTCCAATACTTTCGGAGGGCACTATATTTAAAATTAGCATGCTTCAAATAAATTTCTCCTTAAGTAAAACATGTTACGGTCAACAAAAAGTAAGTGGGTAAATAATGGCAGGTTCCTGTTAAACTCAAGCAAGAGAAATGCATGCATTTATTTTATTTTATTTTATTTTAGTAACATCACTTTACCTATGAGTATGTACTTTTAATAATAAATGTGTTTAATACTTATTAGAAAGCCTCAGAACCTGCGTGCCTCCTAGCTGAGCTGTTGCTAACGGCGAAAGGATGGAGGTCGTTATGGTAACATCATATTTTCACAGGTTCGGCTGAAGAAATGACGAGTCCAGAAGAGACTCGGATACGGAATGCTGTTAACAGGTCTCATTCACAGGGACGTGTACAGAGGACAGTCCACATAAACGGATTAAAAGCCGTGTGTAATCGTCGATATGGTGAAGTTTTCTGTAACATTTATGGAAGGAGTCTCCAGTGTCAGAAGTAAAACTATAAAAAAGTTGTTCCGACATCTTCAGAACAGAGGAGTTTACGCTTGACAAGCTGTGTTTTTTTTTTTTTTTTTGGAAAAAAAGAAAAAAGAAAAAGAGAGTTTGGTGCTAGAGCTGTTTATAGCTGCTATAATGTAAGCGATAACTTGACATTTCATTCTTTAATTAATAAAATTCTAATAGTAGTAAAATAGGAATAAAACACTTATGAAAAGTGAAAATACAGTAACAGTGACTGCGCAGTGTTAGATTTCTTGCATAATCAGTACTTTATGTTGGAGTGTTTAGTTGCTAATTAGCATCTTTTTCTTATATCACACATTTTCTCTCACACGTTTTTTTTATCTCTCTCTCTCTCTCTCTCTCTCTCTCTCTCTCTGGATGAGGATGTCATGAGAAACTATGGCAACCAGAGATAAACCCATCACTCATTAGGGGGAAATCTGTGTGTGTGTGTGTGTGTGTGTGTGTGTGTGTGTGTGTGTGTGTGTGTGTGTGTGTGTGATAAGGTAATTGAGTGTGCCAAATACAGGTCACGGATCAGTTATAGATTTTTCTGCTCCTGGGGAAATTAAATGGAATTTTTCAGCATTAAATAACTCTTTTTTTTAATCTCGCTGACTCTGAAACACACACACACACACACACACACACACACTGATGCTGTCCTGTAGCCCTAATTAGTGAATATTGGAAAAAATATTAAAAAATGTAGCTTCCCCTGTCGTCCCTCCCCTACTATCTATTCTTTAACAAGCAGGATTGTTATACCAGGACAGGAGTGCAGGGGTCACATGGTGAACAGGTCAGCCATTCTGTGCTGTAATTAGCAATAATCATGCAGAGTCATTTTGACCCCACGTCTCATCTCACATACTTTTGTTCACTCACATAATTACTTATCTACATAACTTCTTACACACATACTTACTCACGCAAATAATCTTATGTACCTACTCACTTATGTACTTACTTACTTAAATACTTACTTATGTACCTACATACTCACGTACTTATTTACTGAAGTACTTACTTCTGTAACCTACTTACAAACGCACTCACCTACTTTTATTCGCTCATATTTATTTGTGTAAATGACTTACTTATGCACTTACTCACTTGCGAACTTCTATAACTACTTGCGTTATTAACTTCCTCACTGACATACGTACTTAAGCACGTTTACTTTCTTGCATACCTACTTATGTAATCACATCCTTATTAATATATTATTATTACATTCCATTAATTACAGCCTTACTTATTAAACTCATAAAATTACTTATAAAATTCACTGAAATTGATATAACACTAGTAAAGACTGACTAAAAATTTGTCAAAAGACTAAAATTATGACAGAATAAAAATAAAGAATAGAGATTGCAGGATTGCAGACAGGAAGTAGATGAAGTGAGGAGGATGAGCTGCTGCACCTTCACTTCCTGTGAGTATTTCGACCGTGGTTCTTCAGTAGATAACGTGTTTGCTTTTCCACCATCGACATGTCCTGTTCAAACAAACATGCAGCAATTCTGATCAAGCTCTAGCAATCCTTCATTATGGCCAATCTGTACGCGCTTCCAGGATATTAAAGCACCGTAAATATTGAATATTCCAAGCAACATTCATCAGAAATGTCAGTGTGCGTAACATTTAACATGCACAGTGATTACATACACGATAAACACACAAGGCGAGAAAACAACCTTCTGGCAAGTGTGATTACATTGAATATGACTTCTGCCATTTAAACACAGACAGACACACACACACACACACACACACACAGAGAGAGAAGCTCCCAGCCGGAGATTAGAGCTGTTCACACTGTTTATTGTGTTTGGTTTAAAGTCAGAGTGGTAATCTAGAGGGAGAAACCCAGCTGGCTTAGAAACATCGCCGAAGCTTACTGTTCTTAAGATCGAGCCTTCAAGAGTCGAAAGAATGCAACGTACAAAACCGAACATGGAGAGGAGAAGACAGCGAGTAGTGTATTTTAAAACAGGAAAAAACAAAAACATGCATGAAGCGATTTTTATATGCTTTGTGATTTGCACTAGCTTGCTACATGAAGTCTTAATTAATTAATTAAAAGTATTACTCAATTTCATGTTTCATGGCCAGTTGTGGCCTGTTTCGTCGTTTTGGTAGCTGTTCATGGGAACTCTCATTTCCCGGTCGATGCAAGTGAAGGAGGCCATCATTAGGCTGAAAAAAACAAAACAGATCTGAAGATCATTAGGCTGAAAAAAACAAAACAGACCTATCAGAGAGATAGCGGAAACTTTACGAGTGGCCAAATCAACAATTTGGTACATTGTTTAAAAAACAGGACTGCATTAGCGAGCTCAGCAACACCAAAAGGCTAAGAAGACCACTAAAGTGGATGATCGCAGAATTCTTTCCTTGGTGAAGAAAAACTCCTTCACAACATCTAGCCAAGTCAGGAACACTCTGGAGGAGGTTGGCGTATCATTGTCAAAGTCTACAATCAAGAGACGCCTTCATGAATGTAAATACAGACAGTTTACCTCAAGATGCAAACCACAGGGAACACTCAAGAACACAAAGGCCAGATTGGACTTTGCTAAAAAATGTAAAAAAAAAAAAAAAAAAGCCTGACCAGTTCTGATGCAAGATTAACTTGTACCAGAATGATGGGAAGAGAAGAAGAGAAGAAGGAAAGGAAGGGCTCATGATCCAAAGTATACCACATCATCTGTCAAACATGGTGGAGGAAGTGTTATGGCATGAGCATATATGGCTGCCAATGGAACGAGCTCACTGGTGTTTATTGATGGTGTGACTGCTGATAGAAGGAGCAGGATGAATTCTGAGGTGTATAGAGCTAAACCTTCTGCTCAGCTTCAGTCAAATGCTGTAAAAATGATAGGACGCCGCTTCACAGTACAGATGCATAATGACTCGAAACATACCCACAAAAGCAACCCCAGAGCTTCTTAAGGCAAAGAAATTAAATGTTCTTAATTTCTTGATGAACTCAACCCAATTGAGCTGCTTTTCACTTACTGAATGCAGAAAGACCCACAAACAAGGAAACGGCTGCAGTAAAGGCCTGGCAAAGCATCTCAAGGGAGGAAACTCAGCATTTGGTGATTGTCCATGGATTCCAGATTTAAGGCAGTCACTGACTGCAAAGGATTTTCCCCTGAGTATTAAAAATGATCCTAATAGTTATGATTGTTAGTTTGTCCCATTACTTTTGAGCCTGTGAAAATGGAGGGACTGTGTAATAAAAGGCTGTCATTCCTAAACAGTTAATGCAATGTTTTTTGACCACATCCCTTGAATTAAAGCTGAAAGTCTACACTTCAATCACATCTTAATTGCTTCAACAAATAGAGAAAATGGAGCTCCACAGTGACACCACCGAAAACAGGATGTCCTTCCAAAATTTACAAAAGGGCAAGACAAAAACGTACCAGGGAGGCTGCCAAGAGAACTAAAGCAACATTTATTCTCCACTTCAACTTTAAAACAAACGTCTCATTTGATTAGAGCTAACGTGAAGAAGCACTACGAAACAAAAAAAAGAACTCGGTTAACTCGGGGGTGGGGCAAATGATCAGTTTATTAGCTAGATCACTATTAGCTAGAACTAAAGTATCAGCTCAACGCCCGCATCCACTGAGAACTACATTTCCCAGAACACACTGCAGCCTACAAACATGGCCACCCCAGACTATTACTATTACTATCTGTTACGTTCTCAATCAGCTGACTTCTAATCACACGTATTCACAATCACACCGTCACCTGTATAAACAAACCACGGATATTCACTAAGTTGCGAAGTAGAGCTCAGTGTATCTTTACCTGGTCTTACCAAGCCGTTTTTCTGTGTATCGTCTCTCCGTATCGTCCCTCCCACTCTGGTTTGCACATCACCTGACCTTGCCTGTTCCGAGATTACGCCTTTGCTTTACGTTTTGGATTTGTCTGCCCGATTCTTTAAAATAAACACTCTCTGCATTTGCATCCGTTTCTACCTCACGTACCTGACATAAAGACATAAAAGCTGTATTTCAACCCCAAAGCTAATATTTAGCTAGTTACGTGTATGAATACAGACTAACTAAAACTAATACTTATTCCCATGGAGGGATCGACTGTGTGGGAAAAAAAAAAATCTGCACAGCCATGTCATGTTTGCATCCTCGACCCAAAAAAAACCACAACTTTTAGCTAACATTTGGCTGTGTAATTCGAGTTTGCTAAGCTAACAGCACAGCTATTTGACAGTTTTGTGCTGCTAAGTTCTCTATTTAGTCACCGTTTCCACATTTGCTTTGTAAATTAATGCGTCTTTCATCCATACAAGCAAATGTGTTTAATTTTTTTTTTTTTTAATGAGGCAGGAACAAGCAGCGGATGCTAGTAGTGCTTCACACCGTGATGAAATATTGAATATTTGGTAGATGGGAGAAAGATTGTTTGCACCATAACGTTAATCAGCTCGTCCCGGATGCCCGGGCTTGTGTATTTGTCCACCTCGAATCGATATCTTCTATTTATAGCCATGAACTAATCGTTAATGGTTAAACATTACAAGGTAACTGTTTTCAATATGCAGACATGTTAGTCACTTATCTGGACTGTTCTTCGGACATTTTATATAGCTGTACCTTCACAAGTGTGTGGGGAAATCACGGTGAAAGCGAGATTACATCAGTGTGTAAAAATAGACTCTTATAGTGAGCTTAATAATGTTCTCTGGGATTTATCCACGGGTTGGTTTGAGCTGGATTCTTCCAGTACGCTCAGCAGCAGTTAGCGATTAGCCAGTTTTGTCCAGTACTTGTCATGTTGTCTCGCTTTACACTGATACAAAATGTCCAGCCGGGCTAATAGCATGTTTACCCAATACGCACATCACGGAGTGGTGAGAACAGGATGTTTTCCATCCAAAAAAAAAAAAGATTTGGTGTGTGACGAAGGCTCGCTGATTTCTGATCCGATAAAAGATGTGGTTTTAATCAGTAACCAGCACACTCCTTTAACTCCTCTCATCCCAGTGAGAGGACACTACAGCCACACGCAAACGCTAATGCTGTCTGTTTACTCATACAAACACAGCGTGTACACTACAGCGACCTTTTAATTGTGGCCTGTTCAGCGCACTATAAACAAACAGCATGCTACATTCAAATAGCAATCAATTACCTTCATTACTTTCACGTCAAATAAATACGTCATAATATTTTATGATGAAATAAAGCTTATATTACGAAATACGAATGATAGCTCATTTCAGATAAAAAATTAAAAAATAGAAATATTCCTTTTTCATGATAATGAATTTACATATAATGAATTATTGAATCGCACAATTTCAATGTTTGTTTAATTTTTTTTTTTAGATATTGCAATTATTGTAAAAGCAAATTCAAATATAAATGTAAGGAAATTTGTATTTCTATTACAGCATAATTAAAGCACCTAAAGTTGGTATAAAATAAATAAATAAACAAATAATAATATTAATAATAATAATATAATATAATATAATGATAATTTTATAGTTAGCAAGGTCATAAGCATAAATAAATATTTTCAGATTATAATTTTTTACATTTTTAAAAAAAAATGTTTATATATATATATATATATATATATATATATATATATATATATATATATATATATATATATATACACATTTGGAAAAATTAATAGAAGAGCTACTACCAGCAGGCCACTACAGAGGAAAGCAAAGGGCTATAGAGCAGAAATTAGGATTAAAACCAGAATATTTAAACTTCATGACTCCATCTTAGACAAACAGAAGTTTAAAAATGCAAATGCGTAAATAGAACACAGGTTTACCACCAGGTCTGTTCTTAAGAAAAGGTTATTTATGTCTGTGTCAGCGTAGTAGAGTGTGTAAATATTCAGGACTAATATTAGCTGATTATTGATGATGATATATGATCCTTGTCCTGAAAAGTCAACACGGATATAAGTCGAGTTCATATACAGCCAGCGGTGATTAAAGCTGCTCGTATTTACCCCTGACTTATGAGCTGCTCAGTAACCTGGTGTCACATGACAGTGAGGATATAAAGAGGATCTCTCTCTCTCTCACACACGCACACGTGCGCACACACACACACACACAGACAGACAGATAGATAGATAGGTAGATAGATAGATAGAAATGAAATAATAATTTAA
Organism: Pangasius mekongensis; assembly: GCA_033441845.1. NCBI lineage: Eukaryota > Metazoa > Chordata > Actinopteri > Siluriformes > Pangasiidae > Pangasius > Pangasius mekongensis. Next base: position 32,313,064 of record JAKKZJ010000002.1, on the reverse strand, counting down.
GAACTGTACTTTGTGTTTACTCAGGTTGTCGTGTGTGCGCGCGTGTGTGTGTGTGAGACAGAGAGAGAGAGAGAGAGAGAGAGAGAGAATGAAGAAGGAGAGTGAGAGGATTTCATCTCTCTCTCCATCACAGTGAGTCTGATACTGACAGATAGAAAAGAGCGTGTCAGTGTGAAATGCAGATCAGAGGATCATGTGACCAGATCACACTGACAGTGATGTACACACTGAAACTGGGCCAGAAAAGTGCTAAAAGCTGAACTTGATGATCTGCTCTTTCTATATGACCGTGTGTTTCTATATGATGTGTATCTATATGACCATGTCTATTTAGTATTTAGTAGGTTCAGATCCTGACAGTGTTTCTAAATCTGACATATCCTGAAACCTGTGATATTGATGGATGTATGCATGGATTTATATCACCTATATCATATATATATATATATATATATATATATATACTGGCAGCCATACATGCCCACTACCACCATGCTTCACTGATGAGGTGGTATGCTTAGGATCATGAACAGTTCCTTTCC
>JAKKZJ010000002.1:32296322-32312422 GCA_033441845.1 Pangasius mekongensis | reverse complement strand
ATTGTGGTGGTGTATAGAGCCAAAAATGTTAGAATTGTGTCGATGTCCCAATATTTATGGACCTGACTGTATATGATGAGAGATAGATAGATAGATAGATAGATAGATAGATAGATAGATAGATAGTTTCTAATTCTGAAGGTTTACCAAACGATTGTATCTTCACTCTCTTCATTTTCATTTCCTCTCTGTAGATTGATGCAGTGTGATTTTCCCTTTATTCCTCTCTCTCTTTATCTCTCTCCCTGTTCTTCTTGTCCCTTCTTTATCTCTCCCTCTGACTTTCTGTCATGTCCTCTTCATTGATGGACTGATGGATGATGGCAGCTCATCCTAGTTCTCATTCACACCATGCTGTCCAATTTACAATTTCACCTCAGGTCTGTCTGTCTCTCTCTCTCTCTCTCTCTCTCTCTCTCTCAGAAGTCATTCAGTCTGAGGGTCAGTCATCTCCGTTATCCCATCAATCAGGCTGAAGCAGGTATAGAGGGGAAAATGGACTGAATAAGGAAGGAAGGAAGGAAGGAAGGAAGAAGAATTAGACAGAGAGAGAAAAGAAACAAACAGTAAAGGTGAGAAGAAGGGACTGAAACAGAAAAAAGAGACCGTGAGATGTATAGAGAAATGCGTAACACATGCCACACGTCTTGCTTTTTTTAAGTTTTTCACCGGAGTGAGTAAAAAGAAAACGTCAGATTCTCATCTAAAAAGTGTTTATGTTCTCAACACTGTTCTACACTATAAATTTAGCACGACTAAAAGTAGAACACTGAGAATTTCTTCAGGCTAAAGGTCAGCTGTGTATAGAGAGAGACATGACAGATGGAGAGAGAGAAAAAAAGATCACACATATCACAGAGTCTGTTCACAAGACTGACAGATTTTAATCTTCGGGGCCCAAGACTAACACAAGAACTGACAGATAAATAGATGGATTTAAGTAAGCATTAACAGATGGACTGATGATTAACTGATTAATGAGTTGAAATGGATAGATCAATACACTGATAAGCATTCATTTGGATGGATGAAAGGATGGGTGGAGTGAGATACTAATGAATTCATGAAAGATTGCCAGGATACATACATAAGCAGTAGATGGGTGGATAGAGGAATAGATGAATAGATAGCTGGTTAATGGGCTGAATGGATGGAAATAATGAAGACATGAAAGACTGAATGGATAAATATACAAAACAGTAGATGGACAGATGGATAGGTGAATGAATAAATGAATGGATGGATTGAGATGCAAAAGAGATGGTTGTTGACTTCACAAGAGCACGGAGCGACCACTCTCCGCTGAACATCGACGGCTCCTCTGTGGAGAGCATCGAGAGCACCAAAATCCTTGGTGTTTACCTGGCGGAGAACTTCACCTGGTCCCTCAACACCAGCTCCATAGTCAAGAAAGCTCAGCAGCATCTTTACTTTCTGCCAAGGCTGAGAAAAGCCCAGCTCCCACCCCCTATCCTCACCATGTTCTACAGAGGGTCTGTTGAGAGCATCCTGAGTAAGGACAGCTGAGAAGATCATCGGAATTTCTCTTCCCTCCATCACAGACATTCACACCTCACGCTGCATCTGCTAAGCCACCAGCATTGTGGACGACTCCACACACCCCTCTCACACACTCTTCACCCTCCTGCCATCTGGCAAAAGGTACCAAAGCATTCGGGCCCTCAAGGCCAGCCTGTGTAACAGTTTCTTCCCCCAAGCCATCAGACTCCTCAATACACAGAGACTGGACTGACAGCAACCCACACACATACACACATGCACACACACACACACACACACACACACACTCATGATCAACTGAACACCACTCCACTCCCTTTGCGATTTTTGCATATCTCTTTCTTAAATTGCTGCTAAAATACTGTACACAAAATACTGTATTGACCACCTGCACTCTTGCTGCTAACAGTGTATTTATCACAGTAAATACATAGTGTCATAGTACGTCATGTTTACCTTTACAGCATTGTACTATTATATTGTTGTATCTTTTTTGCACAGTCAGTTACATATGGCACTCGGTCCACTTTAGCAACCCAGAACTGTGTACTTGTCGGCGCTGCACTGTCCTTTACTGCGTCTGTTGTCCTCGTCCTTTTTTAGGAAATTTGTACTTGTCTTGCTCGGTTCGCACGCTTGCACACGTGCACTTCATGTAGTCCTGTGTAGTCTTCAGCTAGTTCTGTGTAGCCTCAGGTAGTGTCATGTTGTTTTATGTAGCACCATGGTCCTGGAGGGACGTTGTTTCCTTTCACTGTGTACTGTACCGGCTGTATAAGGTTGAAATGACAATAAAGCCACTTGACTTGACTTGATATACTGATAAGCAAAAGGGCAGATTGGTATACAGATGGTTGAATAGATAAATGATTAATGGGTAAATTACTAACTGCATTATTTGAAAGATGTATGGATGGATGGATGGATAGATGGATGAAGGATAAATGTATATATAAATGAGTGGGAGGATTAATAAATGCAATGGATGACATGATGGATGAATGGATGGCTTGCTGGCTGAATGGATGGATGAAGTGGATGAATGAAAGGATGGATATATATATATATGGATGAATGGATAGATTGATAGATGAAATTCTACACTGGCACTGCAATCCGACCCTCAGTTATTAAGCTTTATAATGAGTGATTCGGGCGTTTTGGACGTGTGGACGTGGTTTATCAGAACCTGAGCTAGACAGTAAGCCATGTTCTTCCACTTCTGCTGTACTCAAACATCCTGCCAGCTCCAGTAAACACGGCCCTCAGATGACGCTCCGCTTTTCCCCCCTCTCTTTTACGAGAAATGCCCTGCACTGATTTGATTTGGTAAATAAAACACTCCAGATTGTTTGATTATGGACTAATCATGGTATCGGCCAGCAAAAACACTCCGTTTCCATATTACTGCCTCTCGCAGTGACTCTCACAGGAGTGATAAGGCCAGAAAAAAAGCAACGTTTAGAGGAGTTCCTCGGAAAAGGTATTTATAGCTAACGCACACACAGGGATCACATGTCTGACCATTATGGTGTGTTGATGATATTTCCATCTCTGCATGTGGAGATATCAGAGCTGGAAAAGCAGAAACGCTGACAGGAACTCACACGCTGTAAACACCACGAGACGGCTCCGTCTTACAATAAACCATCCACGAAGAAGAAAACAATATCCAAAAAAAAAACCTGTCTGGTTGGTCAGAGGGTGTCGATTAGTTCTCTAGAACAGCAGCTGTGAAAATAGCGCTCGTTCAAATACATGATCGTTTCTGTGTAAATGGATAATCCTGGAATTTTTCCGGAAAAGAGACGTTTATTTAACATTTACACAAGGAGGCTAAAGTGTCAGCACTTTGTAACAGTAAAGCTATAACTTGAAGTTTTCCAGCATCATCAGGACAGAGTTTCTGTTTTTTTACGGTTTGCAACATAACAAGCTGCGTTTGTCTTATTAACATTATTGGTATGTTTCCTAATTCATTTTTAATTAATTTATTTACTTTTTTTCATTTTTGCATATATACCGTATAGGTATATATTTATTTTATTTTATTTTCTCCTTTCTTTCTTTCTTTCTTTCTTTCTTTCTTGAGAGCAATTGTAACATGGCAAAGCAATTTCCCCCTGGGATTAATAAAGTTCTTTGAATCTTGAATCTTGAATCTTGAATCATTGGTACATTTCTGCGGAATTAGAGGAATAAAACACTTGGGTATGGAAACTGTTTTATTCCTTACTTACAGTATATACAGAGTATTAAGTCATGTTGGGCTTATTGGACATGTTCCAGAACTTCCAGGAGGTCAACCGTTCACCTCATGCGAGTAATTTAGAGAAAGCAAATATTTATCTTTGGTTGAGAGAGACAGAGACAGGCAGAGAATCAGATAAGCCTGCCTCACATAATCGTTTGACCCAAAGACACAAAAATGTCTCTGTAACGCTAATCGACTGTTTCTGGTCCACGATTCGCTCGAGCCTGAAGCACTTATTTATTTCTATTGAACATTCTTACTGGCCTGATTCGCACGACCCTGAGCACAAAGGTGTCCGTCGACACGTCCTCATACAACTCTCACTTCTTATCCTGACACATCAGCTTCTCTCTCTCTCTCTCACTCACTCTCTCTCTCTCTCTCTCTCGAGGGAAGTCACACTCAGACATGCTTTCACACAGAATAAAGCAGCCTCATGTTTCAAAAGCAGGTCAAAGAATTTTAAGTGCACGTGTCCAGAAATTGGTTAAGATTTAAGCAGCAGCTCATCATCTCACTGCTTCTAAATAACACCGTCTTCAACCGAGAACATAATACCTCATACGCCAATCTTCGTAATGACAGCGGCGCACTTTGCCACTCTTTACAGAGCCATGACTGACAGACTGAACATACACTTAACACTTCATCTGGCTTACAAACCAGTGCAGAACGATGGGGGTGAAATCTTCTCAATCTGTGTGCCAGAACACAACCGCGGGAACTTTTTTTTTCTTCTTTCGCTCAGATATGAAGCTCGTTTAGTAACGCAGGAGCGCTGCATGGCACGTTTACCGCATTCAATCACTGCTGTACAAACATCCTTGACCATTTGTTTTGCTTAATTTTTTATCCTTTTATTCTTAACTTCCTCCATCGTTATAGTTATTGTTCATTCTTCTATTCCTCGTTGAATCTTTTGAAATATTTCATGTAAAGCACTTTAATACTTGGACGCAAAATGACAAGTGCTTCATAAATAAAGATTATTAGTTGTACATGATTATTGCTCATGCATCTTCAGGAATCCTGGTCAGAGTCGCTGTGGTTTAAACGAGTGATTTGTTTATATTGTGGAAAATAGAACCGACTAAATTCATTAGAGGTCGGCACCGTGGGTGCAGCTCCAGGGTCCACGGTTCGATCCTGAGCTCGGGGTTTGTGTAGCATGTTCTCCCTGCGTCCGTGTGGCTTTCCTCAAGGTTCTCCGGTTTCCTTCAACCTCCATGGCGGTCAAACACGGCAGTAGGTGGATTGGTGACTCTAAATTGCCCCATGTGGTGCTCTTTGATGGACTGGAGTCACATCCACGGTGTATTCCTGGCTCACGCCCAGTTCTCCTGGGATAAGCTCCGGAACCACTGTGACCCTTACCAAGATAAAGCTCTCGCTGAAGGTGAATGAATGAATTCATTAATTTGAAAAGATCGTGGATACAAGTATGGGTGCAAATAAAAATAATATCTTCAGGAGTCGATGGGATTGATCAGAATTCCTTTAGGAGCAGGCAGGAATGAGATTAAAAATACAATCCCAGTCTGAGCCAGTATGGGCTGAAAATGGAAAAAGAATATTTGTATTTAAAACTGTTAAATATGGCTTTAATGTGACCGCTTTTAGCCCACAGTTTAACTTCTTTCTGAATTCCAGTCTCCTCGGTCGTCTCAGGCTTGCTTGTTGTTTTGTCTGACATCTAGGACTGTTGCATGTTTTTGTTTGTTTGCATGTTTTTCTGTTTCTTATGTTCTGTAAAGCTGCTCTGAGACAATGTTCACTGTTAAAAAGCGCTATACAAATAAAATTGAATTGAAATGAAATGGAATTTTTTTGTTGTCTCAGTCTTCTGAGATGTTTTTTTTTTTTCAATGCATTTTGCAAGTATCTCCCACTTAATAAAATGAGCATAGAGCAAAGCTTCGGTCCACCAGCATCTTCAAGCTGTTGTTGAGTGACTTTTTTCATCCCTACAGCCGTCCTTTCATTCATTATATTTAATTTTTCCTGAAACAATATTCATTTCTCAGTCTTTACTGGGAGGAGAACTCACAGCTTTTTCTGTGTGCTGTTTCTTTGTTTGAAAAAAAGGGTTAGAGAATAAAAAAGCACACACACACACACACACACACACACACACACACACACCATCCTCCTAGTACACAAACTGCAATCAATGTGCATAAGACCTCACAGATTGGTCTCTTGGACTCCCTGTTCCGATCTGATTCGCTCAGAAGAGCAGAGGGCGGAGTCCCAAAGGGAGGGAGTGGATATAAAAGGGAAGCACCTGCTATGCGACAGAGGCATCCGTGAGCTTTTACTACAAGTCATAAAAACAAGAGGAGAGGAGTTTGAAGATAAGCCGCTGTGCTGAAAGTAAAGAATCTGAGAAAGCTGAAGGAGAAGAAAAAGAAGGAGAAGAAGGAGAAGAAGGAGAAGAAGAAGAAGAAGAAGAAGAAGTGGAGGCTGAAAAGTGAAGAAAAACAGAAAGAAACCTCTATTCAAATCTATTCTATCCGAACCTTTAAGCAGCAGGAGATCCGTTTCCTAGACCATGTCTCTGGACGTGAAGGAGAAGACCCAGGTGCGTCTGGTGTTCATGGGAGCAGCCGGCGTAGGCAAGACTTCGCTGATCCGTCGCTTCCTGAACGACTCGTTTGAGACCAAACACAGGCGCACGGTGGAGGAGATGCACAGCAAAGAGTACGAGTTCTCGGGCATCAAGGTGACCGTGGAGATCCTGGACACGAGCGGCAGCTACTCGTTCCCGGCCATGCGCAAGCTCTCCATCCGCAACGGTGACGCCTTCGCACTCGTCTACTCCATCGACGATGCAGAGTCTCTCGAGACGGTCAAGAATCTGCGTGATGAGATCCTGGAGGTCAAGGAGGACAAGTTCACGCCCATCGTTGTGGTTGGCAACAAGAGCGACCGTGATGAGTGCAGGCAGGTGAGCGTCGAAGATGTCCTTGCTACGGTGGAGCTGGACTGGAACAACAACTTCCTGGAGGCATCAGCGAAGGAGAACAAGAATGTCGTGGAGGTGTTCAGGGAACTTCTCCAGCAAACCAACCTGCCCAGGCGGCTGAGTCCGGCACTGAGACGACGCCGAGAGACATTTCCTAAAGACACGAGCTTCAGGCCTCCTATGAATAAAACCAACAGCTGCACAGTGTCCTAACCTCAGACATCCAACATGTTGAGGACGTTTCTCCAGGAGGAAACATCTGCAAGATGAGCGACACCTCCATACGTCTCGCTCTGCTTGAGAACCCTGAGATCTTCTCTGCATCGTTCTTTCATGCAGGAGAGAAAAATGAACAGAATGAAGAACAGGTGAAAACACTGAGCAAAGATGACAACACCCAGAATCCCTCTCTGCTGGTGACTGCAGGTGAGGGAGGACCTGAAGGAGAAAAAAAAAAACAGAATCAATTTATAAATGAACATAAAGGAAAAGAACTGACAAAGACTCGTTTAAATGTTTGTGCTGCTCCAGAAAAGACGTTCCATCAATGTGTTAATAATATTTTGCTTATTGTATTAGTGTTGCTTGTGACAAAACCACGCTCACCATATTGTGAAGATTAAATCATAAAAAAGCAATTACACACCATGCCGACAAGTTGTTTTTGTCCTGCGGGGTTCTTGAGCCAGGGGTTCCTACAATCGGCGACCACTGGTTTACAGACGCTATAATTGAGTTTTAAGCTGAACGCTTGGTCAGGAGATGTGAACAGATTTAACCTAAAAGCTAAAACATATTTAAAAAACTACATCAAAAAAAATATATCTCAAAATATTTTAATTTGGTTAATGCAGAAGATCATTTCAGGATTAAAATCTCTAATGGCTTCAACAAATAAAAATAACCTAATGGGCTTAATACTTGAATAGAATGTATCTCGTTCATAAAATAAATCTTTGCTTTGATGTAATAATAAGGAGATTAAATACATTTTTTTGGAAAGGGGTCCACTGGCTGCAAAAGTTTTGGCACCCACCATCCAGGTACACCAATCAACGTATAAACCCGGCAACTCACTGTAAAGTATGTTGTATATAAATGTTATGAATTTTACATACGTATGCATTAACTGATGATGTTGTTGTTATGTTTACATGAAGAGACAGAAATATAAAAGTGTATAAAAACAAACCCGCTATTGTCCACTGTTTGATGAATCTGTTGTTTTTATCGTGCTCACATGCACTTCGTCGAGTATTTTTATTTTTTACGCGTGCGTAAAATGTTTGTCTTTTTTTTTTTACATGAACTGTACATGCATGTATAAGATGTGTTTCAAAGAAGAATTAAATTCCTGAAAGCGTGCTTATTTTCTTTTTAAAGGATTGTACTGCCCTACTGTCTATACCCTACTAATGGCAACGTGCATCATGGGTATTCTGTACTTCAGGTTAATATACGTTGTCTACTGTAGTTAATAAACAACAAAATGATAAACCTCAAGACAGTGCACTATGTGGTGGATAGGGTGCAGTTTTTGGACACTTGCCGCATGTTAGCAGTTACACGTGTTAATAAACGCGTGCCATTAACAGAACTTTAATGCCAGTTTGTTGGTTAATGTTCGTGAAGGTTTCATACATGACTTTCTTAGAGGAAAAATGAACTGTCTTTGTTTTAAAAACACATTTTACAAAAGTCAAGATTGGCAACGTAATAAACGATCCATTGAAAAGAGCTCTGAGTGATTTTGTTAGTGTTTGTCAGTGTTGCCCCCTGGTGGTAACATCATATCAGTGCAAATAAATATCTGTATAAAGGACACTGGAGTAACAACACGTCTCTGCCGTGAGGCTTTTTTGTTTGTTTTTTTTCTAATTCATGATTTTGAGATCATCCACACTTTCTGACCATCAGCAGATTTAAAGAGTTTTGTATTACGTTGTATTTGATCAGATTTTACTGTGGATTTTAGTCGTATGTACAGTATCTACATGTATAGACAGAGTCTGTCAGGAAAGTTAACACAAGAGTTTAGGCGCAAAGTTAATGCAAACAAATTAAAGGGTTAATTAGGATTAAGTGTTTGAGTGCTTTGGTTATTGAGCAACCCTGATTTGGCCCAGTCCTGCCCAATGTACATCTAACTTTGGCCCTTACGATCAGAATAAACTTGATGCAGCAAAGAAAAGAAGTGAAGTGAAGTGACTTGTGGCCAAGTGTGTGGTGACCCATACTCGGAATTTGTGCTCTGCTTGATTTAACCCATCCAGTTGAACACACACACACACCGTGAACACACATCCGGAGCAGTGGGCAGCCATTTTAGCTGCGGCGCCCGGGGAGCAGTTGGGGGATCGGTGCCTTGCTCAAGGGTCTCACCTCAGTCGTGGTATTGAGGGTGGCAGAGAGCGCTGGTCGGGTTACAAGTCTGACTCTCGGACCATTAGGCCACGACTGCCCCGTAAATTCCTGAGTAAAAAAGATGTTGAATCCTATCAGTCTGGAAAAGTTTCCAAAGCCATTTCTAACATTCTGGGGCTCCACAGAACCGTAATCAGAGCCATATTGCCCAAATGGAGAAAGTTTGGAATAGTCACCTTCACATGAGTGGCCGTCCTGCGGGAAATCTCTCCTAGAGCAAGGCGGAAAGAACCCTAGAGGAAAATCCAAAGATCTTCAGGCCTCACTTGCCTCAGCTCAGGTCAGTGTTTGTGACTCTACGATCGGAAAGACATCGCTCATCAATGCTCATCTCTAGTTTGCCAGGAAGCACCTGGGTGATCAACGTGAACTCTGCAACAATGTTCCATGGACAGAAGAATCAAATATGGAACCTTTTATTGTTGTTTCCTTTTCTGCATTATTAGGCTTTAGTTAAAGATCTGAAGACATTCAGTGTGGGAAAAAAACAAATGTGCAAAAATGCAGAAAGTCAGACGGGGGGCAAATACTTTTTCACAGCAGTGTAAATAACAAACTGCAGGTCTACGTCATCAAAAGACACTGGACCTCATTTATCCAAGCTGAACTACAAACCGCTGGCAGATTCACAGAAGTTGAGAATCTTTATGCCTGAGTTGCTTCTGTAACACGTTAAGCTGTTTATTATAATAGTTTAATAGTTTACATCACATGCTGAATTCTGGATTCTGATTGGTCAGTAGGTGTTGATTAATTCTCTATAACAGCAGCTCGGACAGTAGTGAAGCTGCAGATCACAGGCTCACATTAACGCGCTCGTTCGAATACGTTATCGTTTCTATAGTAACAGCTCATTCACAGGGACTCGTGAAGCAGGCACTCCATATAAACGGATTAAGGAAGGAGACGTTTATTTAAGATTTATGGAAGGAGTCTCCAGTGTCGGCGCTTTGTACCAGTCAGAGATGAAGCTGGAACTTTAAGTTGGAAGTTTTCTCCTGATTCATTACACTGCAGAAAATATCCTAGGAAGTCAATTATGAAGCTTATTTCTAGATATTTTCTTCCTTATTTCAATTATCCCATAGTGAGAAATATTTATTCCGGATAACTTCGCTTGCTTTTATCTTTGCAGTGTGTAAAGGGTTTTCTCTACAGTCACTGACACGTACACTCCTGGGCCAAGCACAGAATGGCAAGTCTTAAGCTTTTAATGGCTAATCATCGGTTAGAAAATGAGCGAGAATGAAGCAGATGCGCTCCTGAGAGCTCCTGTGCCTCCATTCGCTGCAGTGAACTGTTGGTTTGGGGGGAAAGCTAGAAACAGGGAAATTCACTTCTATAGTCTTCTTCTGTTGTATGCAAAGGTCAAATCATGATAATGATTCAAATGTCTGATGTAAAATTCGAACTAACACATGTCTGGGTGAATTAATGCTCCAAAAATAGCTTCTGGGATGTTTTTTTTCTTTATACATTAGTGATTACTTGGTTATCTGCCACACCTGGTGCAACCCATCAAGAGCCAATAGGTTTAAACATTTAAAGCAATCAAAGGGAAAAGCTCTTGCATACTAAACCCCTTTATCTATTTGTTTAATTTCCTGACCAATGATTTGTTGTTAAGATCATTAAAACGTTACATTTTTGGCTTGGACCTATTGTTTTGCCCAGGAATGTAATGTGAAAGTTATCGTGTTGTGTTTGGATTGGGGTTACGGTAAGTGTGTGTGATTTGGTTTTTGCTTGGTACATGTTTTTTTTTTGTTTTGTTTTGTTTTTTTATATCAAGCAAGTTCCTGTACACTGTATTTTTGTTCCTTTAAAAACAGATAATTAAAAAAAATATATGTCAATGAACAAAGCGTGATTCAAGCACACTGCTGAAAAAGTGTGTTTTTACAGTAAGGAAATTATAACCATGCAATATACATCATGCAACACACACACACACACACATACAGGTATAGCTTGGTTGCCTTAAATGGCATACACACACTTCCTTACATGGATCACTCACACTCACACACACACGCGCACACACGCGCACACACACACACACACACAATGCCGGCCTTGTCCGTGTGTTTCCCGTTTCCCATCTCAGCTCTGATAGCTGCACATTGTCTCACACGAGGAAGTGGCCAAGAGTCGGTTGCTGTCTAGTTCCTCTTTGGATCATGCTTACACACACACACACACACACACACTCACACACACTCACACACGCCTCATTCTTACTGCACACAGTCACACAGTGCAGTACAGAGACAGTACAGAGTGCCTCGGGTTTCAGGTAAGTGCCAATCTGACATGTTTACTGCTAATTTGACTTCGCTAGCTGTCGCTGAATATTTCTGACTTATTTACAGTTTAAATCTGAAGTTGTTTTTTTTTTTTTTAACATTTCGTGGACTAGAAAAGCAAACGCACATGACTTGTGAGGGAAAGTCTAAAAGTGAAGCGCAGCACTGGATTACATTCTGCTTTTTCTGTAAAATCTCTGAAGTTCTTCCTTACTGCAGTCTTTAGCATAGCTGGATAACAGAAGTGAATAAATGTGTAAATGCGAGTGAATGGGTACTTTTACAAAACTCACTGAATGTGTGAATGAATGAATGAATGAATGAATGGATGAATAATCTTGTACAGATGAAGGAAAGTATAAATATACTTGAGTAAGTAAATGAATGCATGAATGATTTCATGATCATTTTGATTATTTTGTGCAGAAGTGAGTGAGCGAATGAATAAATCCATGAACGAATCATTTTACACGAGTACACGAATGTACAATATGAACAAATGAACAAATAAGCTCGCACAACTATATGAATTTGTGAACGAATGAATATATAAATGAATAATCTTATGAGTAAATGGAGGGATGAATGAATGAAGGAATGATTAATCTTACACAAATGGGTGAATACATAACTGTATAAAGAATCTTACACAAGTGAATGAATGAATGAATGAATGAATGAATGGAGGATGGATGGATGGATGGATGGATGGATGATCTTCCACAAGTGAATACATGTGTGAATGGATGAATAATTATCTTTTTCAGATGTGTAGGTGTGTGTGAATGGATGAATAATCCTACACAAGTGAAGAAAATGTGTGAATGGATGAATGGATCATGTTTTACAAATGAATAAATGTAAGTGAATGAATGAATGAGTGTGTAAGTGATTAAATGGTTGTGTGTGTAAACCAATGAACAAGTCTTGTGCATGCACATAAATTAACTCATGCAAGTTATTAAACAGGTGACTGGATGAATGGATGAATGAATGGATGAATGGATGGATGGATGAATGAACGCCCTGATGTCTTTGCCTCTGGACTTGGTCCAAGCTCCACAGCAGCTTTACCGAAACCTGCGGAGTTTAGAACAAGTACAGCGTCTCTGACACTTCAACACGTTACCCAGAATGCATTTCACGCGTTTCATATCGATGTCAGAGGATGATCCATTGCGGCTCTGGCTGCCGAGTCGACGTCAGATCGTAGAGAGGATCGTTGTGCCCAGCGCTATATGATTTGCTCTGACGTGATGTACGTGTCTAACTTTAGCGTTCAGGCTTTATCTGGCGTGTGTGACATAACATCATCATGTCATGTGTCTATATAGAGCTACATGTAATAGGCCTATTTTAAAACACTGTTACTCAGATCATGGTAATTCCCCTTCACACTTCCTCTGACTTCATGGATGAGTGTAACTTCTGCAATTCCGATGACTTTAGGAAGTCCGATTTCCTCAAATCACTCGAGAAATCTGAACTATTTGAACAGCCAAGTGGTGTTTCATCTACATATTCATCCATCCATCAGTGTATCCATCCTTCCATCAGTCAGTGTATCCCTCCACCCAACAGCAGATCTATTCATACATTCATCCATCCATATATCAACCCATTCATCTGTATGCATCCATCCATCAGTATATCCATCCTTCCATCAGTCAGTATATTCATCTATCCAATGGTAGAATGTATTCATATACTCATCCATCCATATCTGTTAATCCACCCATATATCAACCCATTCATCTGTATCCATCCATCCATCCATCCATTAGTATATCCATCCACCCCACAGTAGATCTACTCATACATTCATCCATCCATACGTCAACCCATTCATCTGTATATCCATCCATCAGTCTATCCATCAGTATAATCTATTCATATATTCATCCATCCATGTCTATTAATCCACCCATATATCAACCCATTCATCTGTATCCATCCATCCATCCATCCATCCATTAGTATATCCATCCACCCCACAGTAGATCTACTCATACATTCATCCATCCATACGTCAACCCATTCATCTGTATATCCATCCATCAATCTATCCATCAGTATAATCTATTCATATATTCATCCATCCGTCAACCACTAAATCTATTCATCCATCCATCCATCAGTATAACTATTCGTGTTTTCAACCATCCATCCATCCATCCATCCATTTACCCATCTATCCATCAATATATTCATCCATCTGTATTGTCATTAATCCACCCATGAGTATATCAGTCCATACATCCACCCATCCATCTGTCCTTCAGTATGTCAATCCATTCATCTGTATATCTTTTCATACATTTAACCAGCCAGCCATCCATCAGTACATCAATCTGTACATTCACCCATTCATTAATCCATTCATCTGTAAATGCATCCACCACTTCATTAATCCATCAGTATATCCATCCATTCATCAGTCATACTGATCCGTCCGTTTTTCAGATGTCCACCAAGCAACAGAGAGGCGAAAGTTCAGTGTGACGCTACCTACGATTACTAGCGTCTCCATTTTCTTCTAAGCCCACAACTCCGCCTTCTTGTTTTCTACTGGCTCACAAGAAGAGGTCTGTGAATTCACAGGTCAAAGGTCAAGTATATAGTCGGCTATATAGTCGGTGCAAGTCCTATGTCCTTTCCCCTTCGGTGAAATGGCTTTTCCACCAGGTGAATTTTATCTGTGTTTGTTCTGATCACTACTTTAGCTGGAAAAAGCAGAAAAGAAAGTTTTTAGGCGTCTCTCGTATCGCCAGAACAAAGGCTCCAAAACTGTAAATGGTACAATATTGTCTCATATCTCAGGGAATGTCTATTAAATCAATGTAGTGTTTAAGAACTTATATATTTTTATGTCTAAACATTTAATACAAACATTAAAATGTGAAATGTAAAATGTTATATTTTAAATATTTTATAGAATAATATATATTTCTATTTTTTTATTATTTCTTTAGCTGGCTGTCAAGCTATGTAAAGTTTGTGTCAGTTAAAAAAATTGTCTTCTCATTAAAGGAAAGAATGTAAAAGAAAACTGTCCATTTTTCTTGATTTATTGGTCCACCATTTTTATACATGACACCAGACAGACGCGAAAAACAGAACAGAATATTTTTAACAGGAGGTGTATGGTGTGTATTGTGAAATGTAGTGCATATTTCACACAAAAAAAAAAAAAAAAAAAAGTGGAAGTGAGAACACTGTTAGAGCACCACTCTGTCCAACAGACACGGAATGACGTAGTGTTTCTCCTCTATCTCCTCTTCTCCTCCATGTTGAGACTGTTGTTGGAATAATTACGCTGTAGAAGGAGCATGAGCTTCCTGCACAAGGAATATCGTCATACTGCCGTGCCTTTTTTTTTTTTTTTTTTTTTTTTGGGGGGATAAAACAGGATCTGAAACCACCAGACGAAACACTAGGCACCACAGGAAAAGGCCCCAGACTGGTCCTGGATCAGCGTGAGGACTCGTTTGCTCATTAACGTGCCGTTAGTCGTCCACGGTGATGTTGCGGAACAGGTAGGCCATGGATTCTCCGTTATGGATGCGACGGATGGCTTCGGCCAGAATCATGCTGACGTCCACCGTCTTGATCTTGGGACACTGAAGCTTCTGGACCTCATGGGGGACCGTGTTAGTCACCACCACCTGTGTGATGAAGCAGTTACGATTACTACCACAGGACATGAAGTGTTTTATTCCTCTTACACCACAGCAATTTGCCAACGATTATTATTTCTTAAAGAACAACACGTCATACCTTTTTACCCTTTTATAGCTACATTTAATGTTGTGGAACGTACAAAGTAAGTTACTTCCTGTTCTCACTTACGTTACAGCAGCTATAAACAGTCATTCAGTCACCAGCCTCTCTTTTTTTCTTTCCCTTGACATTAATAAAGCAAGTTTGTTGTGGTTTTTTTAAACCGCAAAGGGTAAAAACCCTCTGTCCCGACGATGCCGGAAAACATAAAGTTACAGCTTTACCTCTGACTTTTTACAAAGCGCCAACACTGGAGACTCATGTGACATAAACATTTAAACCTTTTTTTCCCCCTTGTTAAATAACAGCTTTTTTTTTTTTTTTAATCTGTTTATCATTAGTCATAGATTATGTGGAACTTCCTCCACACAGATCTTAAAGATTCGATTGTTGATTCTTTTGTCCCAGTATTTAAACAGTGGAGTTCACTGTAAGCGCCTCCACGGATAACGTGACAGCGAGATTAACACCGGCGAGTTCTACAAGCCGTGTCATTTACATAACAGTCATTTTCAACCAACAGCTCTGACGTTAAACAGCAGAAGAGAACATGAGTCACTCGTGCTGTTGCTCAGTAAACAGTGTATTTCTGTTTCAGCCATGTGTGACTCGCAATCACTTGCTAATTCACTCCCTAATTGAGGCTCTAATGTGAATTAACTATACACGTTATGCTCTAATGCTCATTGCTGTAGCTCTAAGTGGCACATGTACCATTACACAGTTTTACACTAATAGCGCCGAAAGAAAACGTCCTCACCTCGTCTATAAGAGACTCCTCGATGAGGCGCGGGGCGTCGGCCGAGAGCAAGCCGTGAGTGGCCATGACGTAGATCTTATACGCTCCTCT
>JAKKZJ010000002.1:32261856-32272412 GCA_033441845.1 Pangasius mekongensis | reverse complement strand
TCTGATCATTAACACCGACCCTTTACCCACCGAGCCGCTACAGTACACAAACTCCACCTTCTGATCATTAACACCGACCCTTTACCCACCGAGCCGCCACAATACACAAACTCCACCTTCTGATCATTAACACCGACCCTTTACCCACCGAGCCGCTACAGTACACAAACTCCACCTTCTGATCATTAACACCGAGCCGCTACAGTACACAAACTCCACCTTCTGATCATTAACACCGAGCCTTTAACCACAGAGCCGCCACAATACACAAACTCCACCTGATCATTAACACCGAGCCACCACAGTACACAAACTCCACCTTCTGATCATTAACACCGAGCTGCCACAGTACACAAACTCCACCTTCTGATCATTAACACCGAGCCTTTAACCACCGAGCCGCCACAATACACAAACTCCACCTTCTGATCATTAACACCGAGCCTTTACCCACCAAGCCGCCACAATACACAAACTCCACCTTCTGATCATTAACACTGACCCTTTACCCACCGAGCCGCTACAGTGCACAAACTCCACCTTCTGACCATTAACACTGAGCCTTTACCCACCGAGCCGCTACAGTACACAAACTCCACCTTCTGATCATTAACACCGAGCCTTTACCCACCGAGCCGCTACAGTGCACAAACTCCACCTTCTGATCATTAACACTGAGCCTTTAACCACCGAGCCGCCACTGCCTCAAAACAATCAAGTAACAATTTTGCAAAACTTTGTCTGGTTTTTGAAAAACTCTTCTCTTATTGGTGATCTGAGCCAAACGACGTGAGACACTGAAAAGACCCATCACTACTCTGTACACAGCAGAGGGTGTGCTAAAGATGAATAAATAAATGAATTACCCAATTTCTACAAGATGCAGTAAACACATCACAAGCACAGCGACAAATACACTCCCATGTTAACATACGTGGCCTTTCTTCATCCCTTTCTTTTGTTCCTGTTCCAGCAAGAATGGAGGCTTAGTGTATGTTTTGTATGACGGACATTTTCCGTCATTTAGTGAACTTTCTATTGCGTCCACATCAGCAAGCAAACCATCACTGTGACTCATTGTCACGTGGCCACAGCCTGAATAGTTTCTTTCTTTCTTTCTTTCTT
This sequence comes from Pangasius mekongensis, assembly GCA_033441845.1. NCBI lineage: Eukaryota > Metazoa > Chordata > Actinopteri > Siluriformes > Pangasiidae > Pangasius > Pangasius mekongensis. The sequence continues at coordinate 32,271,287 of JAKKZJ010000002.1, read as the reverse complement.
TCTTTCTTCTTCTTCTTCTTCAGTGAGCACTTTATCCTGGTCAGGGTCGCAGTGGATGCAGTGGATCCAGTTTTATTTATTTTTTTCTCCTTTTCATTGTCAGAATTTAGTTTTCCTAGTTTTCCTAGTTTTTTTTTAATTTAGCCCTAATTCACACACACACACACACACACTAATTTAGCACTGCCAATCCACCTACTTTGATGTGTTCCAGAGAACCCAGTGGAAACCCACAGGAAACACATAACCTGAGCTCAAGATTAAACCAGGTGACTCTTGTGCTGGTGACGCTACCCGCTGTACCATCGCACTACTGTAGTTTCTTTCTCTGTAATTAAAAAGAATTAGTTTAATAGCAATAGCGATAGTGATGGTTACAGTTACAATGTCACTACATAGGATCAGGAGAATTGATTTAGATCTGTGAATATAAAATAACAGCCATCTGCCAGCCAATCAGAAACAAGCATCTTCCATAGGCATGGTATTAAAGGAGAACCAAACCACGTTCTCGCTTGACATCATATGAATCTGATCTGAATAATGTGATATATAATGTGATATCGTATATATTGTGTCAGTGATGTTTCTAGTCAGAGGTGTCTCGGAGAGATTGATTTATAGACATGAGGATGAAAAAAAAAAACTAATTTAACATCAGAGTTGTGCAGTGATGGATATTTTGCTCAACTGGAGCAGAAACAGAGATAATCCAGAAACACAGAGAGGGTCAGAGACCTTCTGGTGGCTGATGTTAACCTCCAGCAGGTTTGATTGACAGCTGGAGGAACGCAGCACGCTCGGCATGAAGGGGTTAGCGGCGAGCACTTAGGCGTGGGATAGCATTTTGAAAGGTATTTTAGAGAGAAGCGAGGAGCACATAATCACCCTGAGAAAATTCGCAGACGTGCAGGGAATATCGACGAGCAGCGGCGCTATCAATCACGCTGTAGGGTTTTCATGTGATTCATGACCTTTGGCCCGCTGTGTTATTGTCATTTCTGCATATCAGTGGTGGTACTGCAGTCTCAAATCTCAAGACTGGCGTATCATTTGTAATTTGATTCATCGAGTCAGATCCAGGAGGCATAGCATTAATGAGTACTAGAGTTTCTGTGTCTCGACTACGTGAAAATATCTTGAATACAAGTCAAATTTATCGAGTATGATAAGATTACAATAAACCAAATCTATGACTATTAAAACTATTTCTGGACACTTAGGCTAATATCAAGCTTGAAACTGTCTTGTCCTCTCAGCAGAATGGCTAAGTTCTCCTTTTCAAGCATTTATTTCTAGAAATTTATCTGCCAACAGAAGAAGAACTTGTGTAAAATTAGAAATGTGTAAAGTCAGCTGAAAACTGCCTGAAAAATTTCTATTTAATTTATAATAATCTCATGATAGAAAATATTCGATCAATTTGCCCACATTCAAGATATTTTCACTTGCTAAGATATCATCTTACACATCCGGTCAGCAAACTTTTAAATTAAGTAATTAAACAACTAATTAACTAATTAACATACTAATTAATTGATTAATTAATTGGAATATTTCTCATTTTATCCATAAGTGGATAATAATATTTGTGGAATTAATAAATGTGACATTTATTTAACATGTAAATACTATAAGACAATTGCCCTTACACTTACACTAATCATTTTATTTTGATTTATTTAATATTAAATTTTTTCAACTGTTGCTGGGTGTTATCTGAAACAGCTAAACAGGTGAACTTTTTATTGTTTTTTTTTTTTATTTAATTAAATTATTTTAAGCCTCTAAACAACTTGCTTAAAATAAAAAGGATTAAATTAATGAAACCGGTATATTTTTATTTAGTCATTTGTCATAAAGGACTGTCAAAACATGCAACATGGGACTGATAAAGTATGAAAAAAAAAAGAAAGAAATGTCTCCTTACAGAAACGTGTTTGTTTTGTATTATAATATATGGCTGAATGCAGATCTTTGGACATCTAGAACAGCAGGAGAGCTGGAAGATCACCCTAAAGCCTCCTTCTGTTTCAAAACATCGCCTCATCTTAGAGTCACGTCTCTGTAATGAGGAGAAACCGAATGCATGCAAACGGATTCCCTTCCTTGACAATCTTTTGAGAGTACACACAGATGCACAAACACCCACACGTGTGTACGACATGCGCGTACTGTATGTCTATTCATGCACACGTTAATTAAAAAAGTCTCCAGAGATGGCGCTGGCTCTTGTTTGCCAGACTGCTGGACTCGGTTGTTTTGATTCTCAATAATAAAAAGCTAATAATAAAACTCCATGCCAGCAGAGCAGCGGGGAAAGTCGTGTCGGTGACGATGGAGCTGATCATCCCGGTGCTGCTTTTCTTCCACTTTAGGACGTCGCTTTCCTTCTAAACACAAAACATAGCCTTTTATACACATACAGTAATGATGTAATACACGTAAACATTTAGCAAAATGTTCAATTTAGATCATATTATGCAAAATGTTTTGTGAAAAGTGAAAATAAATGCATTGACTGACTTTATGACTGGTTGGTTAACGTAAAAAAGTCTCCATTAAATGGCTTCGGAAACAACGACTTGGTTCCGTATGTTGATGACTTCCTGTGAAACAGGAAGTCAGCGTGACGCTGTGTAGAAACGCTTGACAGAAGCGTACTCTGCATTCGGCTTCCCTCGGAAGTGGGAAGTCGGAACTACTTCATTTTTTTCCAGACGGAGTAAAATCATGGACGCCTCCATGTTCGTTTTTTCTTAGCAACAAGCTAGCTAGCTAATTGTTATGTATATTTTCCTAAAACAGTGGACTGTACAGTCAGTGTTATAGATTTAACAAGCCAATATGTCTGTGTGTTGATTGATCTAAAGCTAATAGTTGTAACTGCAGTACAACTCGTTTGAAGGTACGACGTGCTGCTGTGTTTACTGTTCATGCTGTGAGCGGCCATGTTAATTTGATGTCACTTGCTGAACTCGGAGTTGAAGAGACCGTCCCAAGTTCCAGAGTAGAAAATCCCAGCATTTGTGTGTGTGTGTGTGTGTGTGTGTGTGTGTTTTTCCTAGTTGGATATCACAAATCACAAGTTATGATCTTAAGCTGAGTGCAGCGTAAACAAACCTGACAGTAGCTTCTGGTATCTTCTCAGAAGTCCTGCTGAGAAATTTGTACGGGTTTGAAGGTAGTGATTACAGCGTAGTGTGTGTTCAAGTGGTTTTGGTCGGGAAACAGTGACAGTGTGAGAAAACTTCTTTCGCTTTTGGGGTTTTTTTGAGTATCATCAATGACAAGAAGTTTATTTGCCTGTGTGAAATTCCTACTCACATCTTACCGTCTGTTGTAGGTTACATTCCACTTTGACTTTTTTTACTGATACGAGCTCCAGGGGTGTAATTATGACAGTATGGTGGAGTTCACATTTGTTACCTCGTAATTAGTTCCTCATAAACATTTCAGCCAGGACTTGAAGGCAGCATTAGTGAACTAGCTAAATAAAGAAAAGAGAGATTTAATGAGAGATTTTTTCAACTGCTACTGATGATAATGAGCTGACAAACTGCTACAGCTGCTAACAAGCTATTGAACAGCTACTCCTGCTAATGACCTGCTACTGCTGCTAACAAGCTATTGAACAGCTATTCATGCTAATGACCTGCTACTGCTGTTAACAAGCTATTGAACAGCTATTCATGCTAATGAACTTCTACTGCTGTTAACAAGCTATTGAACAGCTACTCCTGCTAATGACCTGCTACTGCTGTTAACAAGCTATTGAACAGCTACTCCTGCTAATGACCTGCTACTGCTGCTAACAAGCTATTGAACAGCTATTCATGCTAATGAACTTCTACCTCTGCTAACAAGCTACTGAACAGCTATTCCGACTAACAAATAGCTACTGCTGATAATTAGCTAATAAACCGCTACTGCTGCTAACAAGCTATTGAACAGCTACTCCTGCTAATGACCTGCTACTGCTGTTAACAAGCTATTGAACAGCTACTCCTGCTAACAAACAGCTACTGCTGATAATGAGCTTTTGAACAGCTACTCCTGCTAACGACCTGCTACTGCTGCTAACAAGCTAACAGAACTATAGAGCAAGACACATACATTTATACAGAGCATTTTAACTGAATGAACATTAAGATTAGCACATGTATGCATCACCAGAAACATTTAACTGCATGTGATGAACTATAACGTTAAACTGAGATTTTTTTTTTGTTGTGTTTTTGTCTAGTCAAGCGCATCCTTGTTGAACTCCATCCAGAGCCTTTTCCTCCCTTTCGCACATTTTTCCCAGGATTGGATCCGGATCCACCGAATGAATAAAGCGTGTTCGTTGATTTAGGGATGCTCATCATGCTGGAAGACGGAGCTGTAGTTCAAAAACATAAATTCAAAAACAGACCCTGGGAGCACCAGAAACCATTTTGGCGCTATTTCAGCACGACTTTGTGACTTATTCGAAGTAACAGGTAATAGTTCCAGGTAAAACCTTTTCTGCAGCAGAAGCGGAAGGGGAACATTGGTTCAGTGGGCTATAAAACATTCCCCTGATGATTTATTACCCCTGAGCCATTCTGTTTCCTGTCTTTCCCCAACATTAGGCTTGAGCTCAGCAGCCATAACCGCATATACTGACCGAAAAGAATTGCTCTGACTTCCAGAGGTGGGGGAAAAAAAAGATTTATTTAAAGCTCTTATAAAAGAGAAGGACCTACTTTCTCTTCCTGACAGCCGAGATCTCCAGAGAGACGCTAAAGGAGCTGTCTGTGTGCCTTCATCAAGAGCGGTTCAATAATCTAGTAGCTCAAAATCAGCCAAAAAAACCAGCAATTTAACCATTATATTGAACCACGGAACAGAATTTGAGCATTTTCTTTGGCATGGTTACTCAACCATGCATTAAACGACAGACTTCCTAGTTCCCACGTAACATCATGCACATGTTTACGTCTTTTACCAAGTCCAAGTTTCCCCATATTGTCATTTGAAACCAAGTAAGTCCAATGTTACAACTGCACCAGCAAAGAGCCATGACTATAACATCAATAATCAGAACATGCTGTAAATTACACGTACATCAGGAAAATAAAGAAGCTGCATTTAGAGAAAACAAACGTGTTACAACTGCGCCATGTTAAAAATCACGCCGATTCTCCCCAACCCTGTTTTATCCCAGTTCACTGACCACCAATTGACTTTGAGCTTGTTCTCCTGCCAGATACCAGCCTGTGAAGGTGAAGTCTAAGACGTGTGCTTTCTCAGAGAAACCAGATCTTCGAATACAGCTCTAAGCAGTCGTGGCCTAATGGTTAGCGAGTCGGACTGGTAACGCAAAGGTGAACCTGGAGGTCGTGGGTTTGAGTCTCAGGTCCGGCAGGGATTGTAGGTGGAGGGTGGGAATGACCAGCGCTCTCCTTTGTGACTCACCTTGGATGTGAGCTCATATGGTTTGGACTTGAAGTTCATTCATCTGGAGTAAGCACTTTATCCTGGTCAGGGTGAATCCGGAGCCAATCCCGGGAATGCTTAGATGGGAATACACACTGGATGGGACCATAGTCCATAACACGGCACCGCACACACACACATTCACACCTAGGGACGATTTAGTGTCGACAATTCTCCTACTGGAATGTTTTTTGTGAGGTGGAAAGAAACAAGAAATCCAGGAGGAAACCAACAGCAGGAGAACATGCGAGCTCAGGACCGAATCAGGGATGAGAACAATTCATACATACGCTTATGAATCACATTGGGTATCATACTGATGAATTATAGTAAGTGTCCTCTAATTAGGTCAGCGTAGCATGTGTGTGTGTGTGTGTGTGTGTGTGTGTGTGTGTTTCTCTGCTTCATCCTCATCATAATTGCCAGTGGGACTTTTTCCCCAAAGGAAGCAACACAGCTCCGTAGTGTAATTTACAGCTTCCGTGAAGAGAGACAGAGCGCAATCATGTTGATGAAGAACAGAAAGAGGAAAGGGTTGTTGGGTAACACAGGAATTCTCTCTCACCCTCCCCATCTCTCTCTCTCTCTCTCTCTCTCTGGCTGTCAGTCTCTCCTCCATCAACCCTTTCTCTCTCTCTCTCACACGCCCACTCATCTCTCTCTCTCCTCCTCCTCTTCTGTATCTTGGCTCTTCACAGAACCTCAACTTCAGAGCGGCGACAACATCTGCGCGAGAGCACACACGAGAGACAGAGAGAGAGAGAGAGAGAGAGAGAGAGAGAGACAGTCAGTCAGTCTGAGAGGCTTTTCAGAGCATCAGCAAGGAAAACAAGATACACGGAGAGACAGGGACGTAAGAAGCGAGACAGCGCGTGTGTCTGCGTGTGTGAGTGTGTGTATATATGAATGTGAGTGTGTAGTTGTGTGTGTGAAAGTCCGAGGGCACGCTGCCTCCCCGAGGGGGTCGCGAGGGGCGAGGGCTGAGAGGAGGGTGGCTCAACGCTCTCTGCTCTCTCGCCCTGCGCTACTGCTGCCCCCTCCGCCGCTCCTCACCACCCCCTGCGCCGCTCATCTGCCCCTCTCCGCCTGCCCCGCAGCCGCTCCTCTGCCCCTCCTCCCCGCCGTGGTGCGTGTGCAGCATGGAGCCTGAGCGTGACGTGGCCGAGCCGGAGCGGAGAGAGCGTGCCGAGCCTCTGAGTGGCGTGGAGCGCGCCATCGTGCAGGACACCTGGGCACGAGTGTACGAGAGCTGCGAGGACGTGGGCGTGGCCGTGCTCGTCAGGTACGCCCACCTTTCACACATACCTCTCACATCTATCTATCCTTTATCTATCTTTTTATCATTCCATTTTTAATCATTTTTTTAGTCTGAATTTTTTTTTTTTTATAGTTTTGTTCATCCAACACAATTCACACACAGCTGTCACTCTTTTTAAAAATCTTTTAAACTTTTTAAAATCACGACGGCGTATTTTCAAGATTAAGAGTATTTCATTTTTAGTTCATTGTTCTCAAAATTTAATTTGCCATATTACACAATTTAGAATATGCACATCTTTCATCCAGTGCATTATTTACCATCTAAACTTTTCACTGAGTCTTCTTTCTGTTTTTGTTTTTTTTTTTCAGCTCTTTGGCTTAAAGAAATCAATTGAGACAAATGAACTAAACTGTAATCTTCCATAAATTTAATTTACATTCATCATAAAACTGAGGAGCTAAATTTACATCCATCATTTTCACACACACACACACACACACGCCTCTTTACTCCATCCTTGTATGATTTCATTATTTCTTTTAGGTCTTCTCATTTGGTAGGATATTGTACTTTATGGATGGAATAATGAAGTGTGTGTGTGTGTGTGTGTGTGTGTAAATTGGCAAATTAAAAATGTTGTTTATAGCTTCTTGATCAGAGTTGCTGTTGTAACTACTTTGCCAGAGTATCGCATGTAGTATTATTAATTAGGTAATGAATGCTGCATGTGGATATAATAAACTAGTAAAGCTGTTTACTCTGAACCCATCTTGTGTTGTTCATCACAGTAAGCTCTCATTTAAATTTCTAACATTTTGTGGTTCAAATGATCAAATAACAGGAAAAATGTCTCATGTAGTATTTTTAATCTAACGAGCATCTGCCATGTCATTGTGCATACTGGGTTATGTAATGAATAAATCACTCTGTGTCATGCTGCTGCATGAAAATGATCAACGCTGGGGTTGTGTGATGAAGCCGAGTTCCTGTTACCACCCTGGAGTTGATTATTTTCCTATAACAGCACACCCCTGAGTGTTTTATTCCTCTTACACCACAGCAATGTACCAATAATTATATTGTTCTGTCGACTAAGGAATTACGTCATAGTTTTATCCGTTTATAGTTACATTATAGTTAATGTTGTGGAACGTCCTCGAAACCAGTTGTTATAGCAGCTATAAACAGTCGTTCCCTCACCAGCATCTCTTTTCTCTCTTGAAATTAACGAAAAAATGCAGCATGTCACGTTACTGAGAAACCATAAAGCGTAAACTCATCTGTCCTGAAGATGTCGGAAAACTTAAAGGTACAGCTTTACCTTTACATGAACATCTCTTTACAGAAACAATTATTACACGTCCCCGCGAACGAGCTGTTACTATAGAAACGATAACGTATTCGAACGAGCGCATTCATATAAACCCGTGAGTTGCAGCTGCACTGCTGGCAGAGCTGCTGGTATAGAGAATTAATCACCTTCTGAGCAATCAGGACCAAGATTTCAGCAGTGCTGTGGTGTAACTTGCTTCATATTGTAGATGCAAAGAAATTCCATATCGGCGTTTCTCCTCACAGCACAGTCTCCTGAAATAGTTTAGTCGATGTGGAACGGTGCCCGCCAGCCATGGAGGTGCCATCACACATTTTCTCTCAGCTCTCCAGAGCGCTGTGTGTGTGTGTGTGTGTGTGTGTGCAATCTGGGAATGCATTATGTCTCACACTCTCTTTAACACTCACCTGACTGAATTCCGTGCTGTGGGTAGAGGGAGAACACAAAAAAAAAACCCTCCTTCCAAGAGCTAGAAACACATAAAGAGAAGAGAGAATCACACTTTTACGTTTACTCACCTATCAGGGAAGGATTTCGTTTCTGGCTGTGGATTAATGTGTCCATATCTTTGGACTCGAGCTGATCTGCACCAGCACAAAGACGTGTTTGTTTTCCGAGTAGACACTCGAAAGGTGATGTGTTCCAGCAAAACAACAGGGACTTTGTTATAAAAAGTAAACTATAAAACTATTAATCATTTTTTAAGACGTAGGACAAAAAAATTTAAGGCTGCGTTCACAATTTTTATTCACAACCTCCAGTGCTTTTTAATTTTTCTTTTTTTTTTTTTTACTTTCTAGGAAAGCGCAGAATGACATCAAGTGATTTTTTTTTTTTTTTTTACTCCCAACCAAACAAGTTGGTGGCTCAAATGAGAAAAAGCAACATGGAGGACAAAGTGGTGATTTTGTTAGTGAGCAAATGTGAGGAGATTTACGACATGTCAGATGGAACGCATTTTATTTCTGATAAGTAAAAATAACGATGTGTATTTTCGGTAAGCGATGTGACTGCAGTACGTAACTTGGGATAAAGCTACAGTACATGGCTTGTGTTAAAGATACAGTATGTAACTTGCGCAAAAGCTACAGTACGTAACTTGCTTTTAAGTGACAGTAAGTAACTTGTGTTAAAGTGACAGGATGTGACATGGGATAAAGTTCCTGTATGTAACTTGTGTTAAAGTGACAAGATGTCACTTGTTTTAAAGTGACAGTGCGTAACTTGGTATAAAGCTACAGTACATGACTTGCATTTAAGTGAGGATGTGACTTGGGATAAAGTTACAGTATGTAACTTGTGTTAAAGCGACAGGACGTAACTTGGGATAAATCTACAGTACGTAACTTGTGTTAAAGCGACAGGACGTAACTT
>JAKKZJ010000002.1:32241827-32258515 GCA_033441845.1 Pangasius mekongensis | reverse complement strand
ATAAAGCTGAAAGTCTACACTTCGATCACATCTTGATTGTTTTATTTCAAATCCATTGTGGTGGTGTATAAAGGCAAGATCACAAAAACTCTGTCACTGTCCAAATACTTCCAGACCTGACTGTATGTGTATATATATATATATATATATATATATATATGATATGGTTGTCAAATGTAACCCTGAAGTTCTGAGAAATGTTCTATAGCCTTCATTTTCTCTAAAAATTGAAAAGGTCAAGAGCCATACACGGACACTTAAAAACTCACATCTCTATCTTTGGTTCTCACTTTTTCTAACTAATTAAAAGTTCTCATTTGGCTCTGCAACGCAAAGTCATTTAAATTCATTGCCGCAAGCATAAAGGATCATATGATAGCTCGACTAATAAGAGCTTAAGGAAGTAGTTATCAATTTTTAATTTCACAAGTACATTTCCGCCCGCAGGCAAATGCCATCATTAAGTCTAATTTCATTTATGATGAGAGTTTACATGGGCCAGATTTATGCTAACAATATTCAAGTCGAGAAACTTAGCATTGCTCTCATGGGAAGTAAACATATGACTAAATCTAAAGTTATTACAAAAGTCTGTTAGCATTTTTCACATAACATCCCAGCATTACCATAAATGGTTAATAAACATCTCCTAACAGAAAACTTCACAATATCGACAATTATCCATTTTTCTTTCTTAAATAACAACACATTGTTTGGTCTGTTTATTATTAGTCTTAGATAGTGTAGATGGTCTGCTGTACAGGTCCCTGTGAAAGAGCTGTTACTATAGAAACGATAACATTTCTAATTAGACCGAGCGCATTAATATAAACCCGTGATTTGCAGCTACACTGCTACTTTTCTAGAGAAATAATCAACACATCCTGACCAATCAGAACCCAGAATTCGACACAGCTCTAGTATAAAAGAGTTTATTACGTACCAGCACTGGGCTGACATGTTTTTGTGAACATTTTCAAGTTTCAGTTTAGCTTTTTTTTCATGTGGACTGGAGATTCAAGTGAAATCAGGCCAAGCACAGCAAAATGGCACAACTTTGCTTTGTTTCTGGAAATGGCGTTTTGGGTATTCTCCATTAGTTACAGTAATATTTAATAGAAATTGAGGTTAAAATCCTACTTTTATTTTTTTCACACCAGCCCCTTAAATCATCCAGATTCATGGAAAATCTCCTAAATCTCTCACTGAATATTCTTCTCGACATGATGCGGTGTACTCGACAATGAGATCTCTAAAACCCTGGCTGTAGGCCACCTCGGTTTCATTGAGGATCCTAAAGTTAAGGCATGTTTAGATGGCACTTAAAATAACTTCCTACATAAACACTGGTTCAGGAAAAGGAGGTCAGTTTGGGGTTGGCGTAAACTCCATTTACTTTGAAAGGCTTTGCAATTGGCAGAATTGGTATAAACAATATACATTCCTCCGGGAACTCTTTTGTCAAAGAGTCTTTCAAGCGTACCACTTTAACACATCCAATCCCAGATTCGCTTATGTTAGCCACACGGAAAGTCAATCTCCGAAAAGCCATTGTTAATATGAGGTGGTCTTAATAGCCATGCGCTTCCTGCTTCGTGTTTCCATTCGATAAAAGTGTATTAATTAGCGTCTCGACTTCGGATGAAAGTGAATCCGGTCGGTTATTTCTGAAGGGAGCTGAACGCACTGTGCTGAATCTCAAGCAGAAACAGGGTTACACAATTTGTGCTTTATTAGACCAGTTCCCGCTCGACGTGCTTATTATGGGATGTTCATAATCAACACTGAGGCGTTCTGGCAGGCGGAGACACCAAGTGAAATATTGGCAGAGGGATGTCGCTCTCTCTTTCTCTCCCTCTCTCTGCACCTGCCTCTCATTTTCCCTGCTGTGACTTAATGGCATCCCTCTCGTCAGAGCATCAAAACCACTTCAGCTCTGCAGTGCAATCATCCAGCACATTCGCCTCCTTCTCTTCTTCTCTCTTCCTCTATCTGACACTCTTCCTTACCCCCTGTCTTTATCCCTCCATGATCTGAGTGGTCCTCCTTTCAGACGTCTTCTTCCGTCCATCACAATTGCATGTACATATCCATGAGTTTATATTTGTTGGAGTGTTTCTCCATTAGTTCTCAACATTTCCTTTTTTTCAGAAGGAGGCTCTAAGCTATACATTCCGTACGATCCTCTGGGGGAGCCTTTAAATATTATGTGTCGAACTGTACAACAGTGTTTCCCTGTCAAAATAGGATGGGTTTTTTTGGAAGCTAACTGTCCAATGGACCCTTAAAGAACCCCTAAAAAACCCTTTTTTAAAAAAAAATTGCTGTTGTATCCGGTACCTCCTGACACTTTTTTCCATTTTTAAGAACGAGACTCTAATCTATCAACTGTCTACATCCTTTGGCTGTTTCTCTGGAAGAACCCTTAAAGATTATACGTAGACCCCTACAACAAAGTGTCTCCCTATCAAGAAGGGTTCCAAGTAGGACCTTTTTTGGAAGCTAAGAACCCTTAATTATCCTTAGAACCCTTTTTTGTAGTTGCAGTCTCCAGTACTTCATGAAGATATCCTTTGTCATATGGAGTCTCTAATCTAGAACCCTTAAAGAACCCTTAAAGAACCATTTTTTTCCCTATTTGCTGAAGGGTCTCTGCTACATTTCCTTTTCAGTAGAAGACTCTAATCTTCCCTCTGGGAGAACCCCTTAATGGTATTGTGTAGAACTCAAGGGTGTTCCTATTAGAAAGAGTCACATTTAGAAACATTTTTGGAAGCTAAGAACCCTTAATTTCTCAACGAACCCTGAAGAACCCTTTTTTGTATCCACTGGAATGTCTCTGGTATGTCAGTACCTATGCACTCCATACATTCTCCCAGTGTACCTCTGAAGAACCCTTAAAGTTTCTATGCAGGACTCTACAATAGAGTGTTTTCCTATCAGAAAGAGTTCCAAGCAGGAACATTTTTGGAATGTAATTATCCAATAAACTCTTAAATAAACCTTTGAAGAACTTTTTTTTTTCGGTATGTGCATGTATTAAGCGTTCAAAACAAACACCAAATTATTGCTCATAAGTTTCTTCTTTAATATCTAGAACCTGTCAGATGATTAATATTTAGCTTAGTGCATACTTTTCTTGCTCAGACTGATCAAGCCAAATTCCTGCATATCCCGTTGATGAAAGCTCCCAATTCCTTTGACTTTCTTTCTTCTCCAGGTTCTTCGTGAACTTCCCATCGGCAAAGCAGTACTTCAGTCAGTTTCAAGACATGGACGACCCGGAGGAGATGGAGAGGAGCTCCCAGCTGAGGAAGCACGCGTGCCGTGTCATGAACGCCATCAACACGGTGGTGGAGAACCTCCATGATCCGGAGAAGGTCGCGTCTGTGCTGGAGCTGGTGGGGAAAGCCCATGCCATCAAGCATAAAGTGGAACCCATGTACTTTAAGGTAAAAGGCAATAATCTGACCTTCATGAATATTCATGCCATGTTATAAGATGTTGAGCAAAACAAAACGGCTCTTCTGCTCAACTTCTTTTCAGATTCTAAGCGGCGTGATCCTCGAGATTCTCTCCGAAGACTTGGGCGACTGTTTCACAGAAGAGGTGCAGGTGGCCTGGACCAAACTGATGGCTCTGCTCTACTGGCACATCACTGGAGCGTACCAAGAGGTGGGCTGGGTCAAACTCTCCAGCTCAGCTGTCTGAGAAGCGGCCCTGAACGTACACTGCCATGCATGGTGCACTGCCCTCCTGCTGAATAATCTGAAAAGGAGTGACAAGTTATTGTCATAGGAAAAGACTGGTTTTATCCAAACACACACTCACTACATCATCATTTATTCTGCTCCATCTTTATCGTGTCCTGTCTTTATTCAACCAAACAACAATCTTTATATTTTGGACATGCAGGAATTTGGAGCAGAGCGAATAGAAAATAGAAATGAGGGAATCTTCTGTAAACTCTTTGTTTATTTTTTCCCCCTCCTCTACTTTCCATTTCTGTTTTGATGTATTAAGGTACATTTATTTCTCACCAACCTTTCATTCATACCAGCAAGCGAATAAAAAAAGCAACCCCTCAAAATTTATTTCCACCAACAGTGATAAAAGACACTTGAATTGAAATAATCTCAATTTCATGCGAACTGCACTCTTAGAAAAACGGTTTCATCTAGCACCTAAACGGGTCTTCGGTTGTCCCTCTGGAGGAACCCTTAATGGTTTTATGTAGAAGCCTACAACAGAAAGAAGCTAAGAACTCTTAATTAACCAATGAACCTTAAAGAACCTTTGAAGAACCCTTTTTGTCTATTTGCTGGAGTGTACTTCTCAAAATGAATCTACACACTACATACATTTCTTGATTTGTCCCTCAGAGGGAACCCTTAATGGTTCTATGTAAAACCCTACAACTGTGTGTTTACCTGTCAGATGGGGTTCCAAGTAGAACCGTTTTTCTAAGCTAGGAACTTTTATTTATCCAATGAACCCTTGAAGAACCCATTTTTCTATTTGATTAAGTGTCTCAAATACTACAGTACCTTCTGACCTTTAATTTTTCAGAAGGCTCTAATCTATACACTCCATACATCCTTTGGTTGTCCCACTTGGAGAGCCCATAGAGGATATACGTAGAATTCCACAACAAAGGGTTTTCTTATCAGAAACGGTTCCAAGTAGAAACTTTTTTGGAAGCTAAGATCTCCATCCAATGAACCCTTTAAAGAACTCTTAAAGAACCCTTAAACCCTATTTTTACATTTGCTGGAGTGACTTCAGTACTTAGGTACTTCGGAAACAATCCCAAATAGAACCTTATTTAGAACTCTAGATCCATTAACTATGGAGTTAACTTCTGCATCTGCTGGAATGCAGTTACTATCATCTCCAGCTAATTAACAACCAAGACATATTTATAACCATTTTTAACCTATCTTTACCGTGGGGTGCCAATAATTTTGGAGTGGATTGTACGTGGTGGAGCGATAAATCCAAATGATTGCTTCCCGGATCAGTTTTCTACTCCCACAACCTACATTTAATGTCCAATCAACACATTCAGGACGCAAAAACATTCTCTGGTTTTTATGACAGTATCAAATCATTTTTAACAAAAACAAAAAAAAACCCAAAACCTTATAGATGTGTGTACAAGATTTTAGACCTTGTAGTACAGAAAAACCATATTTTAAAAGAGAGTAGACTACAGTATTGAGTATGAGGTTGTTAGAAAATGATAGGGACTGTTTGATAGCCATGTACAGAAATAAATCATGTTAAATCCTAACATTACTTTCGTAACACCACTGCCATTCTTTCAGCCATCAAACGTCTGAGCTTTCAGAAAATCCACCGGGTAATTATAGTTCTGCAAAGTCAAAAACTTGTAATTATCATAATTTACCATAATTACAGTGAACGCACTGTGTGTGTGTGTGTGTGTGTATGTGTCTGTGTGTGTGTGTGTGTGTGTGTGTGTGTGTGTGGTTGTGCATCACACAGGTATTGCATATCTTAAACAGCTACCAATAATGTATACTTAATGTCTCCCTTGGATATTTGTCAGTCATGAAATCAGTCATTCCAAATTTACACACACACACACACACACACACACACTCACACTGCTGCACTCGACACTGTAATGAGGCTGCAGTAAGGCTTCTGACTGTCCTAACGATGTGTCCAAAATATGAGCATACTCACTATCCCCTACACTGGCGAATCATGAGCACTATGTAGCACACTAATACAGGTAATGGAATTAATGCAGGATTAGCATCATCATAAGTATCTCGACATCATCATGGTACTGTGGACGTGTCCCAAATTACACGTCATATTCATTACATAGGGCACATAAACTCCATAAAAATCACTGAACATCATAAGGGTGTGGTGGATGTGTCCTAAACCACATACAATATTCTCTACATAGGGAAGATAAACTCCAGCACCATCCCAAACATCTCACCATCTATCTAATGTGGCTGTGTCCCAACCCACACATCATATTCACTACACAGGGCATATAAACAGCAAAAAAAAAATGTCTGAACATTATTAGTGTTCTAATCCACACACTATATATATATATATATATATATATATTCACTATAAAGGACACATGTTTTACTATCTGCCTAAAGGGGACATGTCCCAAATCACATAACGTATGTACTATATAGGGCACTTAAACTCCATTTGCACCATCCCAAACGTCTCATCCTATGTCTAATGTCGAAGTGTCCTAAATCACACATCCTATAATCTATATAGTTTGTATAAACACCACAACATACATAACATCAATCCACTGTGGATGTGTCCCAAACCACACAAAGTTAACTTAATATTAACAATGCGAAGAAATGGATAGAAGAAAAGGTGTACACTTTTTCTCTCTTATACACACACACACACACACACAAATACACATTTATGCCATGTCCCAAATGGCACACTATGCACTGCGGTCCTTCTCCAAGTCCACACGTTGGGGAGAATGGGTTTTAAAAATCAAGCA
The DNA here is from genome assembly GCA_033441845.1 of Pangasius mekongensis. NCBI lineage: Eukaryota > Metazoa > Chordata > Actinopteri > Siluriformes > Pangasiidae > Pangasius > Pangasius mekongensis. The sequence continues at coordinate 32,251,983 of JAKKZJ010000002.1, read as the reverse complement.
TTGAGACGTAGCATCAGCACAAACCTTTAGTTTTATCATTTTTGAGCTAGCATGAGCTAACCTGACAAGATTTCTGAAAGGATTTTAAAGTAATATTCATAAAGTTTCATAATGTTGCCTACTGCTAAAACTAGCTAGTTCACTAACTAACATAAGATAGCTAGCAACCTAGCTAAAAATATTTTAAGGGATATTCAAAAATGGAAAATCTTCACTGCGTTACTGGCTAGCTAGCTAGCTTACCTCAGCTCATCTGACAGGATTTCTGAGAGGATTTTAAAGTCAAATTATTATTATTTATAGTCCTTTTCATTAACTACGTGAGGAAAAGGTCTTTAGTGCTAACACTGGCTAGCACTTCTGACAGGATTTCTGAAAGGATAGCTGCAATTATCGTGTCAAGTGTTATCGCTAAGCGATTTCGGTAAGTGAGTGCTGTTGAGTTCATATACATGATTTGCAAATGAGGACCGCAAGACTGAAGTGTGCCATTTGGGACAGGCCCTTAGTCTCACTGGTAGAGCAATAAACACTTAGCCTAAAGGACTGACTGTTCTACTGATGTGTGTGTGTGTGTGTGTGTGTGTGTGTGCGCTAATATTATGTTAACATCAATGATGCGTAATGTGAGTCGTTCTGTGTTGGTTCTGTTGATTTTTCTTTGTGTGTGTGTGTGTGTTTGTGTGTGTGTGTGTGTGTGTGTGTGTGTGTGGGTTTAGAGCTGATGTTTGTCTCCATAGTGAGCTTCTCCTGACAGCTTGTTTATTAAACACCTCTCCACCATTCATCCCGAACTCGCTAAATGGCAACGTACTGTTCGCTCCCTCTCTCCCTTTCTCTCCCTTTCAACCTCACATATCTCTCTCATGCCACCCACCCTGCTGATCTTTTCATCTGTATCTCTCTCTCTCTTCCTTCTTCTCTCTCAGTGTCTCTCTCTCTCTCCCTTTTTCTTTTGCTGTCTGTCTTTGTCTCTCACTCTCTCTCTCTCGCTTTGTCTCAGCACCTGTCTCTCTCCATCTCTATCTCTCTCACTCTCTTGAGCTTTGTGTCTCTCTTTTTCCTCTTTTTGTCTCTCAATGTGTCTCTCTATATTTGGATCTCTCTCTCTCTCTCTCCTTCTGTGTCCTGTGTTCCCCTGACAGATGTTTCCATTAGCTGGTTGTTGCCCACCTGCTGGGCTCGAGGCCTGTCTCTGTGAAACATCCTGTGCCAGGTTTTACTGTCATCACTCACTCACACACACACACACACACACACACACACACACACACACACACACACTTTCAGCCTCGTACTCCGTACTCTTAATGTTCCCTCATGAGTAAGTTCTCGTCTTTTCAAAGCTTGGACTTTATATTTTTCTACATATGTGAGCGAAAATGTTTATCAGTGTCCTGGAATATTTAAATATGGATTAAAATATGTTGTTTAGGATTCTCTTTGTATATACACCGCTAATGTTTGACTGTTTGATGGGGTGGTGACTAGTGCTAATGAAAAACTAGTTAATGAGATGATCTAAAATCGACTATATGAATAAAGTTATCATGTCCAGCTCTGTTTGTGGTGATGAGTTATTTCTGCAGCGTGCTCTCGTTGGGTACGCGTGATGTGTAGTTTTGAGTTGCTTTTAGTTTCTAATCCAAATAAAATGCCAAATCGAGTAAAAAAAAAATTATTTCCAATGACTCATATAACAAATGGGAGCTTAAAGCGTTTCCCGGATCATTTCCCAAAACTCTAATAAAATAATCCCCATATAAATAAATAACACGGGTAAATACTCACATACTCACAAAATTCTTTATAAATGACCAAAATTTCATTCTGATTACGCGATGACTTTTTTCACTCTCTTTTCACTTATTAGTCCTTTAAAGTAACAGTTTGTCATTTTTACCGTCTTCTTATGCCAGCAAGGCAAACTGCAAACCAAGTATGACATGCGAGTTGCTTTTTAAGTCGTCTCAGCCTCAAACGCTCCACCCACAGGCCACAGAACCTTTGATAGCTTTTGTACACTTTTCTGGCCACGTGCTTCAGAATCTTGACATTTTTTCGTTTTAAACATCCTCTTCTGTCAGCAAGGCAAATTGTAAGCCCTCTATGAAACCATGTCTGACCATGCATGTCTTTTGTACACTTTTCTGGCCACCAGCTTGGAACTTCACTGCACTGATTTTCAATGGGACGACACATTTTTGAACATAATGACACTTAGCTTTTTGAATCAAGGTATGGTCACTGAAAAGAGTTTTTTTTTGTTTTCAAAATTATATTAAAGAGTTTTTCCACGAGATAATATCACGTTTACCAAGCAGTCCTTTGGAAGAGTTGGTTAGTCGGTTAGTCGATTTGCCTCTTCCTGTGAAGTAGGCAGTTCTTGGCAGCATTTATTTGACAAATTGTACCAGACTCCCTAAAGAATGCAAGACTATATTTAAAGGGAAAAATGGCAAAGCTGAGCAGCTTTGTTTCAGTCGGAGGTGGAGTTAAATTATGGGCCAGAGAATGTGCACGAACTGGAGCTTTCTGAATCCAAGTAGAGAAGCATCTCTGGTGCAACTGGTAGGAATCTGTTGATCGATATCATTTGCGTTTTTTTTCTCGTTTACAGCCTGGTGCACAGCAGACACCCCAGTTTCTTATCTGACACATTCTCTGATATAAGAACTTTTCCAAATATGACAAAAAAAAAACAGATTTAACATTGAAATTACTGACTCCACCTTTAAAACAAAAAAATAAAGAAGCACACTGTTAACTATGCTTGTGTTATTATACCCGGACTTCCTCCTGACATGATCTCCTCCACATGACCTGCTGCACATCTTCACCTTATTGCTGACTGAAGCGTTCTCTGGATGCACGGATTATCCCTGGTCCTATTAATAGTTTAAGCGCGTGGACAAAAATTATCTTGCGTAACTGACACTGACACTTTGACTTAGGCTTGGAGAAATCTTCACCACCATCTTAACAAAATACGTAATCAGAGCTACATGGCCATTTCCAAAAGCCACTTGCAAGCTGCATTCATATAACTGCACACCTACTGTACTGATGTTATGCATGATATATTGGAATATGGGATATTTATATAATAAATGAATAAATAGTTACAAGCTAAATGAACACGCATGAATGAGACTGTGTCCATGAATTGATTTTATTTTATTACTACAGGGTATATGGGTGGAAAGTTCTGAAATAAGAAACAAAAAAAACTGGCTTCAATAAATTTTAATAATATGCCTAATATTTTAGCTTGTAAAAAAATTTGCACTGATACAAGGGCCTCTGGCTGTAAAATTTTGAGTATATATATATATATATATATATATATATATATTAGTATAGGATACTTAGGGTTAGGAGAACATTAACATAACACGAATTTGTTCTGTTAATGTGCTCCTACAAGCATGTATCGCTAAATATGAAAAAGCTAGTCATGTCTCACTATGTGAAGCCTCCATTTAAACAGGAAGTCAAAATGTACAACAAAGATCATCAGTTCATCAACTGTAATAAGATTTTATCTTATTTTATATTTTATCGTGTGAAACTGTCCCAACAATGATCTCTCCTAAATAGAGATCATTTCAAATGCCAATACTAAACTCAACATCTTATAAATCTAAATTACAAAACAACGTCTTATTACAAATATTAAAATAAAAACACGATAAAATAATTACTTAGTCTTATAATTAACAGTGTGCTAATCTAGTCTATATATGTTATTATTGTGTAAAATATTTTTTTTAAATCATTAAAAAATAAATTAAAAGTGAATTTTGTTAGTATGCATAAAAAATGTTTTACTAAAGTATTTGTTTTTATATACAAAGAAAAAATAGAAATGTATTGTTAATATCTTATCTAACAAGTGTATATTATGAAACAATTTAATTTAAACTCTTTACGCTACTATATATATTTGTGTACTATACAAATCAGATCAACAATTGGTACATAAAACGTACATAACTTTGCTAGTATATTCACAACATATCGCACTGGTTTTAGACATGGGCTTCGGAGATCTTATGACATGACTTAATTTTCACCTCGATGTCTCATTTTGTCTGACAGTATGAGGTGCTCAAGGTGAGAAACTAACAAAAAAAATCCCCAATTTTTAATATTGTTAAAACTAAAATTCCCCTAAACGTTTGTGTGGGACTCGTGGGATATAGAGGACACGATTTGTTTCTGTACGTGGCTTTTGTTGCTACTGATCTGCTTTCTTTCTTCCCAAACACTTCAAAGGTATCTGAACAGTAAGCGGCACATCCTAACGAGACACCTCCTTACATAATGAGATGTTTCTACAAAACTGAGACCAGGCAGCTGAAGGAATTTAAGTTATTTAACTCAGAATGAAATCAGGCGGCGATCCGGCGTGACTCCGCAGCCCTGTCTCTAATGAGAGACCTCCCGTCACTAACAAGCCCCCGCTAGCTAATGTTGCTAATGAGCGTCTGATACGTATTCATATCATTACCTAAAGAGCTGGAGAAGCCAGGCTTTCACATAAGCTGCTTCCTGATATGGTTTCCTGTTTCCTGTCTCCTTATATGCATTGAGTGGCTAAACCAGACCCAGATCTTTAGATTAGCCGTAGATTAGCAAGGAATCACCTACATCATGGAAAAATCACTATCTACATGAAATGAATACTAAAGAGCGAAATAAAAATTAATTAAATTAATCACAGTATTGGATGTAGTTCATACTGATGGTCATTTATGTACAAGTTTTTGTTTTTTTCTATTTTTAATAATAAAAAATTTTGTGGGTACGTTGCCTCCAAGCATTTTTTCTTTTTGTTTGAAAATGAAAATTGGGAGTCTAGCTGATACATTTTGCCTGAAGATCTGTCAAAAAATGAGCCAAAAATGATCTAACATTACTGACCCATTCAGCCACCCATCTACATTAACTGAAATGCTAGCTAACGTCAGCTAGCATAAAGTTTATCAACTGCACTCGATAAATTTTGTTTGTTCAAAATTTTGTAAAGTGATTTTAAATCCTGTGGCTTTCTTTCAGCCGCCAGGTCATCCTCCTGTACCGTCACATTCTTGCTTTTTTTTTTTTTGTTTTTTTTAATTATCTAGTGATTCATATTAGCCGTACATCAGGAACTAAAAACCAGTCGTCCTATAAATAACATCAACTAATGCGTCCTGTCAATGGAAAGTTCAGGAAAGTTCTGTGGCGCCAATAAACATCAGCCATTTTATTGCACACGTTTAAATAATAAGCCTAAAATTTGAATAGGTTGCCTAGTTTAAGTAAAAACGAATCAATTCATTTCTGTATGCTCGGAGGACAGCGAGGAGACATTTCAAGAAAATTCCCACCAGAAACACTTGATATGAAGTTTTCATTAATGAAACCAGGAGACAATTTTTTATTTAATTTCGTAGTGTCTTGGCAGAGCTAAAGGTGCTCTTCCAACAGTCAAACAAGCACTGGAGACATCTAAAATCCCTCTGATGGTGTGCCGTATTCATGCTAGAGCTGTGGACCGGATCTGTGTGTTCTTATCTGGGTCCTAAAGCTCAAATCCAGTGTTGATCCAAAAGAGAAATCCCTGACAATTTTCAAGCTACGACCAAACTTTAACCGAAGTAAGTTCAGCCAAAAGGACTAGTTAACAGCCACAAGCGCAGGTTTTCTAGATAAGGTCTCCTAAGATAAGGTCTGATGGGGTCACTGAGGGTCATCACCTCAAAATACCACGTCTTTTAAAGTTTGAATCTAATTTTAAAAGACATGGAAGTAACAAATATTTTAGAGATTCATTACTTTACTTGTTAGCCACTTGTTAGCCATTATTAGAGAAAATGTATTCGTTTGCTGGAACAGTCTCGAGAGTTCCCTGACTGTTCTAAACTCTGACTCTCTGAACAGCACATTCTGTGCTGACCCACTGTCATAAACTGTGGCGTGTAGCTGTTCTCCAAGTTACGCACATCCACACACGGATTAGCATTCTTCCTAGCATTACTAGCTTAGCTGTACATGATCTGATGAATCAGACCGACTCTCATCCACCCATCTGTTCAGCCACACACACTGTTTATCCGACAGCTAATCTGGGATCTCAGGTTTGGGACACAGGGAAAGAAGGAAGGACAGGAATAGCATCGACTAGCCGACCTGCTAACTCTGCTAGCTTACTGATGAGGAAGGGTCATGGTAGTGAGTAGCTGAACCGCTTGGATCGTGGACGGGCCTGCGAGGGTCCAAGCGGCCACTGGACCATGTGCACGACCATCATGGTGCTCACCACAGTGGCCGTTATTCTGCGTCGACGCTTTTCCAACAGAGTCAAACCGTGAGTGGGCTACATTTCTGTCCTTCTTTAGTTCTTACTTTTCTCTTTCATGGGTTTAACAATGCCCATATATATATACACACGTATGTATAGCAAAAGAAAATATCAATTTAGTTGCAACTGACACTTTTCTTCCAATTTTTTGTCTTTAAGAGAGACATTTTTAGTTTGATGCTAGTTTTATTTTAAGAAATGACTAGCAAGCTATTTGGGGCGGAATTTTCTTTCTCAGTTTTTTTCAGTCGATTTTTTATTTTTAAAACATAAAATGCCTCCTAATTACCTTTCTTCCTTTCTTTCTTTTTTGCTTCACAGTGCAAACCCTTTAGCTTAACAGTTAGTTAAAATAAATAAAGGTCATAAAGAATTGGCAGATCTGGGAGACTTCATCACTGATTTTCATTTCTTTTTTTAGTTTTGCTTTCCTTCTAGATAGAAATTTTTAGACACAAAAAATGAAATCACGTAAAAAAAATCATGTGGAAAAATAAAAACCACACATGAAAAATTAACATTAACATCAAAATAAATTAACTGTGAAAATATACATGTAGAAAAATTAGATGTGAAAATAAATGAAGCATGAAAAACAATCATGTGGGAAAAATGATAAAGTCTACATGTGTGAAACCTAATCACATGTGATTATCTTTGTGATGTTTCTGTAAGGGAATATTAATATAATCTATGCTAATCTATGGTTTTTATGTAAAAAGGTGCTTTATCTCTGTTAACCGTCTGTTAAAAGACAGAGGTAAAGAGTTAAGGCAGCTCACGGCATGCAGCGACTGAAGGATACGGTGAATATTCATGCTCACAGCCGGAGAGCTCGAGTTATCAACACAAATCAAGGTTACGCTTCAGATGCCTGCGTTTCTACATCCGTTTAAAAAAAATTCTCCTCCTGCGAAGAGGGAGTAGAAAACACGCCGCTGGCATTTGTGATGGTATTTTGAGAATCTGCAAACAGTCGGCTGACGGATTAGCATCAAGGCTCGGGAAGCGATGCCAACATGATAACATTCCAGTAAAGCACCTGTCTGTACCTGGCGCAGGCTCACGTGTGTTTTCAGTTTCGCTCAAACACGTGAGCAGGTGGCAGGGCACGAGTCAGCATGAACTCATAAGGTCCAGGTTTGATCCTGGAATGCTGTTTGATTAAATGCTTATTAAAATTTCCTGTAGCTTAAAAACAAAACAAAAAAATCCACACAAAACCAGAACTCGTATCAGGAATCATAACTTCATACAATACATTTTGAAAGTGTTAGCCATATTAAAACCTTCCCTCAGGTCCTAAAATGGACTCATATTATCACACACTGTTTGCGGATCCATGTGCTGGTGGTTTATTAAGTGACAATCCAATACACAATCAAAAATCAAGGTCGTGAAAGGGCAAAACACAATCGAGCATGAAACACGAAAATCCAAAGAGTAATAAAAAAATAAGACAGGGTCAAAACATCACTAGATACAAGACTTATGCAATGCTCAGCTGTTGGCAAGACTTCGTAATGAATATTGAGTTTATTGAGTTCTCTTTATATACTGTGTAAAGAGGAAGTGTATGCAAATTAGTTTGGTACACAGGGGAGAGAGACCTCTGCTGGTGTGGAGGTGTAATGTCCCAGGCTAATGTTATATCATTTTTGGTAAGCTAAAAGACGGAGACCTTAGCTTTTACAGGTGCAATGGTAAGCAACAAATCTTTTCAGATGTGTAGGTAAATTACGAATTTAGCATTTTGCCTTTTATTCAGTATCTAGCTACTTAACAGCTTGCTAATCGCAGATAGCAGTTCATATGATTTTATTTTATGGAGCCTTGAAAATAACAGCTATCAAGACATCTTGAACAGGTTCTAGTGATTTGGATGTTTTTTTTAAAGTTGCATTCTGTAATGTTCAAAAGTGCAATATTGCCATGGAGATCTATTGATCTATACATTTTTCTGGTCCAGAAATTAGCCATATGTTGCTAGATGACTAATCATCATATAATTTAGAAAAACTATAATTCACAATATTGCCATGAAACAAATCATGCTAATTTTGTAATGGTGTTGTTTTGTTGCTAGTTTGTTCCTTGCTAGTTTTATTGACATAGTGTTCTGTTAACATTTTTCTGGCTCAGAAATTAGCAAGACATTTCCAGATGCATAATAATCATATAATAAAAAATAAAAAAAATACTTGAAAAATTTTGATTCCCAATATTGCCATGCAACAAATCTCAGCCTTGTCATGTTAATTAACCACATTCCATTTTTTCCTTAAAATGAAACTCTCTCATAAGAGAGTTTTTAACCAAGATCATGAATTTGTTTGGGAGGAAGGATGCATTTCGTGCAGTTTGTTATTTTTGACAATAAACTCAATGTAAATGTAAGAATCTGACCCTCTCGCTATTCTTTTAACCGAATAAGAGTGCGGTAAAGACGGCACACAGGCCCGCAGTACATCCTCCTCTTATTTCATTATGGTGTCAATATGCAGCTCTGGTCACTTCTGTATGTCAACACTTTCCCTGGAGTATTATTATTCTGCTGAAAAGAACCGAAAAACTTCATTACCGCGAAATACGGAGATGATGATAATGCTATTAAAGCCCCATTAGCTAGCAAAAAAAAAAAAAAATGCACTGATGATATGTTGCAATTGAAGTTTATTTTCAAGCACTCTAATGAAGACGTATCCAAAGAGGTGATTTCAGGGACGTAAAATGAAGAGAGAGGAAAACAGTGTAGCCCTGAGGTCCTGTTTTGGATGGTAAACGAGTGCTGAGGGCTAACTCACAAAAATGCATGGTGTAAGCGGTCATAATTCATGTTTAGAGGAAGCTTTTGGGAAGCTTTCCAATTCTCAACTTTTAAAAAAAAAATGGTTATGGTTCTTTCCTGGGAGGTTGTTTCAGTTTGCAAGATTAATTCCACATGCCATCATTGTGAAATGTTTTGTTGATATTAGCATGGATTAGCAATATTTTCACTCCACATTCAGGGAAGTTCTGTCCAGACCTAAAGCCAGGAGAGAGAAGAGCAGAAGATTCTGCAGGACATGACAGAAACACTCACACACACACACACACACACACACACACACACATAAACACACATACACTTGACGTTCTGTGTTCTGTTCTGGTGCGAGTTTGACAAGACAGTCGTCTTCTCCAAGACACATTTCTGCGAATGACACCACAGCTTGTGCAGAGCCACAGAAATCTCCTCTGACCACACTGCTTATTAAATCCTCCCAAGTTAAATCCTCTCCTTCCACGATTTAATAACTGATCACTACTTAATCAATTAAGCGGAGACAAGTTTGTATTTCAGAAGGTTTTTATACCCAATTTTCTGTAAAGTCGGCTCTGACAGTAGTGCAGCTGCAAATCATGGGTTTATATTAATGCGCTTGCTCTAATACGTTATTGTTTCTATAGTAACAGCTCGTTCACAGGGATTTGTACGGAAGACACTTCATATAAACAGAATAAAAACGTGTGTAATCATTGATATGAAGTTTTCTGTACGGAGATGTTTATTTAACATTTTGGAGGGAGTCTCCCAAGTCAGCACTGTGTAACTATCAGTGCTTAAGTAACAGTAACTTTAAGTTTTCAGTATGAAAAATTCGTACATATGGGGAAATTAACACTTTTTAGCAAAATGTCTTCCAAAATTTTTTATACTTGTGTGTATAAAACACACACACACACAGTTAGGTCCAGAAGTATTTGGACAATGACAGTTTTTGTGATTTTGCCTTTATACACCACCACAATGGATTTGAAATAAAA
>JAKKZJ010000002.1:32189079-32220733 GCA_033441845.1 Pangasius mekongensis | reverse complement strand
TGAGCCCGGACCCGCGGACGAACCTGGAGGAGGCGCAGAGATGGGCCAGAGCTATCCGGCAGGGCTCCTTCCGCCGGCCAGGTGCGTCCACATAAACCTCCTGAGGGCCATGTTAGTGCACTACACAGAGCAGCAGGAAGAGTGATATCTCCTCACATACAGTATACTTACTTTTCTGAGTTTATATATATGAAGTTATGAGGGGTAAAAAAGAAGGAAAGAAGGATTGACAAAAATGGACTAAAGAAAGAAAGAAAGAATTATAGAAAGCACTGTTGATGAAGAATGCATGGAATAAATAAAGACTGTGAAAGACTGCATGAAAGAAAGAAAGAAAGAAAGAAAGAAAGGAAAAAAGAAAGCAAGAAAGATTGACAAATAATGGGTAAAAGAAAGAAAGAACACAAAGAATGAAAGCAAGTAAGCAAGAATTATAGACAGAAATATTGGCAAAGGATGAATGAAAATAATGAAGAAAGATTGGCAAAGAACAGATGAAAGAAAGAAATGAACAAACAAACAAACAAGCAAGCAAACAAAAAACAAAACAAAAAGAAAGATAGATGAAGGAATGGTAGGTGGGACCAAAATAAAGAGAACAAGACGAAAGAAGGAAAGAATGAATGAATTAAAGAAAAAAGAAAGCGTGACAGAGAATGTATGGAAGAAAGAAGAAAGACAGAATCTGTTTCTCAGTCTGTTTGTGGTTAACGCTACGACTTTGCGAATGATTTTCCTCAAACAGTGATCATTTCAGGGGTTTTTTTTATGTGCCACTGTTTATATTCCTGATGATTTTTTTTTTTCATTGCACCTGTAGCACAATCTCGATGCACACTCAGTCCAGACCTCAGTCAGTTCACACACCTGCAGTGTTATTTATGTGTCAGGCTACACAGATGCACATTGTTCCAGTAATTCAACACTGTAAGAGTAGATTCGTCACTGCAGGGGTGAACTCAACACCGCTGATTTTTTCCTCTGGGCACCGTTTAAGAAACACCGTTTTGTGTCCCGCAGTGAAAGCAGTTGAAACTGCCAGTCTACACGCAAGAGCATTAAAAAATCATGAATCGTGTAACAGAATCTGCGTCACACTCTGCAATCTAATCTCAAAGTAGAATCTGTTAGCTTAGTCACCATGGACTCAAATGCTGTGGTCCACAAACACCTGAGCCAAAAAATGCACACCGTAAAAGTCATCATTATGAGTAGAAGTAACCTAATGGAGAAACTCGCAGGACGGCTACAAATGCGCTAGTGGTGACAGCGGAACGTAAACAAAACATGCTAATGGACAGTTAAAAGTTACCAGAATCTTTGTGTTTAATCGAGCTGATTTTCTGTATCACACGGATTGACGATGTGAGCAGAACGCAGTCATTTTTGTTCGTCGGAGATCTGTCATTAGTGGATCTTCTTCGTATCTTCTGTCGTATCTCCAGTCTGTCATGGAGAAAATTCGTGATCACATTGAAACAAGTGGCGCAACAGAAAAACGTTTGTCCTGTCATTAGGAGATTGTGAGTTTAAATCCTGCCGTCTATGTCAGTGGTGCACATTTATAGGCTCATGTATGCAGAAGAGGGCTGATAGCACTGTGTATGTATCTGTGGGCTCGTGTATGCGGAAGAGGGCTGATAGCATGGTGAATGTATGCGGAAGAGGGCAGATAGCACCGCGTATGTAGGCGGAAGAGGGCAGATAGCACCGCGTATGTATGCGGAAGAGGGCCGATAGCACTGACTATGTATGCGGAAGAGGGTAGATAGCACCGCGTATGTATGCGAAAGAGGGTAGATAGCACCGTGTATGTATGCGGAAGAGGGTAGATAGCACCGCGTATGTATGCGGAAGAGGGTAGATAGCACCGTGTATGTATGCGGAAGAGGGCCGATAGCACTGAGTATGTATATATGCGGAAGAGGGCAGATAGCACCGTGTATGTATGCGGAAGAGGGTAGATAGAGTGTGTTATGCTGCAGTTTGGAAAAAGATGCAGTTGGCTGGCTTCTCATGTCTTGCAGAAAGCACATTTTAGTAGAACTGGATGCTATAATATCAACATCATGATTATTTCACAATATACTTTTCTGAGATATTGTGATATCTTTATTATAACAAGAAGGTTTCAACTTTCTACTAAACTTTTAACATTTTACAGATTTCAAATATTTTGTTTTTTTTAAAGGTTCATTTTTAAATGCGGCACTGCCGTTTTGCTGACAGTTTGTTAAGAAACCTGTATATCGTGATGCATATTGTATATCATAGAAACATATTTTTAGCATATCGCCCAATGCTGGAGGTGTTAACCTTCACCATGCTAGCTGTCATATCATATGTCGTGCATAACATGTTCTCCTCGTGTCTTGTGGGTTTCCGCTGGGTTCTCCAGTTTCCTCCCACCTCCCAAAAACATTCATGGATTTGCTATACTGAAATGCCCACATGTGAATGTGTGTGTGTGTCTGTGTGCACGGTGTATGGCATCCTATTCAGGGTGTGTTTCCATATCAAGTCCAGTGTTCCTTGAACACACCCCGGACTCACTGCGAGCCTGAGTTACTTACTATAGATGATCTAATAAGTTACGTATAATAAGAAGTAAACAAAGTTTCCAGAGAAACAGGAACGTTTTGGACAGAAGTCCTTCATCAGCTGTGTAAGCTGGTAGCAAACTGTATAGCCTACAGGATTGTCCTCACAGAAACACACTTTTAAGCTGTTTAAAAGTAATTTAAATTATTGGATGACTGCTGGCTGAATTTTTAGTAAAGAATGGGATTGCTGAAGCTTTTGTCTCATATATATATATGTATATATACACATATACCTTGTAGAATTTTGTTTACTGGTCACAGTGAAAGTGAACCCACAAGTACCAAGACATTATACACAATTCTTTCTTTTTCTTTCTTTCTTTCGAATAAAACTCTGTCCACAAACCTTTCCATGATGCTTCACAAGTGACATAGGTTTCAGTGCTGAGGTCACTGTGACACGTCGACGTGTGGCTTGTGGCTTGCTGCTCATGACGATTCTCTGTACTTCAGCGGAAATGCACCAAAATGAGATCTGCTAATTTCGGTCATGGCTGGTGTTGCTGGAGGAGTGAGTTTCAGAAACACTTCAGCACAGTCTGTACACTTAGAACTCTGAACGCTAAAACGTAAAATTGTACAAGGGATGAACACAGTATGTTAGCTAGCTAGCTCATAACGAGGCACTAACTTAAACATAATCCAATCTTCATGTATGACGATCTGGCTAGATTCTGATTGGTCAGAATTTTTCATAACTTTGACAGTAGTGCAATACGTTATCTAATAGGTTTCTATAGTAACAGCTCATCCACAAGGACTTGAACTTGTACAGATACTCCACATAAACAGATCTAATAAACTGTTGATATCGTGATGTTTTCTGTAAGGAGACGTTTATTTAACATTTATGGAAGGAGTCTCCAGTGTCAGGGTTTTGTACCATTAGCTGTAAGGTTATGGATGTTTTGTTGTTGTTTTTTTTTTGTTTTTGTTTTTCAGATCCATCCCCTTAAACAAGAATTCCTGAACATGCATACCAAGCAGATGAGCTTAAGCAAGCTTTTAGTAGAAACATGCCACAGTTTAGTAGCGTTTCACTCCACACTGATGTGTAATCCATCCCAGGCTTGTAAGACGAAACAGCAGTGAGCGCAGCAGTGGAAAAAAGAGTGGCGTGGTCTTATCTTCGGGTTTGAGTTTCCTGAATGAAATGCCGCAGTGTTGGAAAAGATAAAAAAAAATACCGCGCAGTTTAGTGAGGATGAAAATATCTCGGCTTGTTTACATCCGTCTCTCTCTCTCTCTCTCTCTCTCTCTCTCCATGGGCACTTTGATACAGATCCAGCCTCACCACCAAACTGCTCCAGACTCACACTGACCGCAGTGTTCAGCGTGTGCAGTGCTGTTATCATGGATATGTCACTCGTTCAGAGGACAGCAGAAGGACAAAGCATTTCTATTTCAGGGACAACGTTTCTTATTTAGGACACATCCATAGGATGGACCCGTCTTCGAAAATATTCTGTAATTCTACTGCAGACAGAACTGTTGTTTCAGTAATGCACGTCTAATAAAAATCATCATCATCATCATCATCATCATCATCATCACCTTTCATACATTAAAATGCAGCTTTACAAGGACAACAAACAGTATTAGGGACTAAGCAGAAAATAAAAATGTAATATAAATAAATAAACAAACAGACAAACAAACAAATAAATAAAAGTAGTTATAACAAATTGGGTACAGGGAATTGTAGCTCAGGAAAAAATTTAAATTACATGTTTAATAGAATTTTTTTTTTATTCTGCCACATGTTGAAAAACATTACAGTCCGTGCCATCAGTATAATAATGCATGAGTTTTTAATAATAATAATAATAATAATAATAATAATAATAATAATATTTCATCCAGCTTTACAAAGAGAAAAAAATCCAATAGAAATTCTAAAAAAAATTAATAGAATAAAGAAAATAAATATTTAATATATAAAATAATCATCACAGGTTGGGTAAAGCAGGAAACTGTAGCACAGAAGAAAACAGTTTAAAATCTATAATGTACATTTAATAGAAATAAAATGATTAAAAATGATAAATGTTTTTAAAGATTTCTCTCAAGTATCACGATGATCTCGTAAACAATAATATCTATAGTAATATAAACATATAATAATGCCATGTGCCATGTATGGCACTAGAGTATGATAACAGGAACGTGTTTCATTAAATGTAACTATAAATGGATAAAAAGTACAACTTGCTCTTTAATAAGTTTAAAAAAAATGTATTTGTTGCCAAATTGCTGTGGTATAAGAGGAATAAAACACTTCGGGACACGCTGTTATAGGAAAGTAATCAATGTCAGTGGCGGTAATAGTAACTCCTCCTCGTGTGTGTTTTATTTCTAATGTATATATTTCTGTACCACAATCTCACTAACAGCTGCGTTGTTTCTAAATGTCCTGCCTCGAGGTTCTAAACTGTGAAGCACACACTGTTTTTACAACACGTACAGTTTGTGTGGGGGTCGTTTGCGATGGATCTTCATTTGTCTTTTTTGTTCGTTATGCATAAAATCTGCCGAGTCCTTGATGTGAGATCGCTCGAAAAAGAAAAAAAAAAAATGTAGAAACGTTATTCCCGTAATCCATACTTGGGTTGAGAAACTGCTAGATGGTGTCTAGCCGTAAGGAATCAAACGCTCAGTGTCGTGCCGCTGTGGGAAAATAATCAACAGTGGTGTGGTGTGATGAGGCGGAGTCACTGTCACCGACCTGAAGACGATTATTTTTCTCCTGAAGTGTTTTATTCCTCTTATACCACAGCAGTTTATCCGCGATGACAATTCTTTATTTATAGAAGAACAATAGGTTGTACTTTTTATCCATTTATAGTTGCGTTTAAGGTTGTGGAACAATCGCAAAACGAGTTATCACTTACGTTATTGGAGCTATAAACAGTCGTTTCCGTGAAACCCGTCTGTCCTGAAGATGTTGGAAAACCACTGATACTGGAGACTCCTTCCATAAATGTCACATAAATGTCTACTTACAGAAAGTGACAGTTATTCTACACTGTAACCCCTCAGACCTGAACTCCCACTGACAGCGCGCTAAGCCGAGGCTCATCCTGAGCTCTCTTTATAGACTTTTACCTCTGGATTGTAAAGCTTTGTGTTGAATTGATAACCCCGGTTAACTTCTCTTTCATCTTTCTCATCGTCATGAGTGTCATTCTTATGCATCGGCATGAGTTCAGACTGAAATCAGTGGCAACAGATGCGTTTTTTGACGAATATCAGAAAGTTCCAGAGTGCAGTGCAGTGTTACCGTAGCCAGTCATTTGATACGTTGTTGTTTTTCCATGTAAGTAAAATCCGCATAAAATTGAGAAATCCTCCGTTCGGATCCTTCGTCACTCGTTTTTTCGCCTGCTGGTGAAATACAGCTTCATCTCAACATCACCTCTTAGATAAGTGTTGAAAAATCTTATATTGTATCTTATCTAAACTATGTGATGCTCATAGAAATACTTTTTGTGCATCAGTGACTTTGCTAATAAATAGCGTAGCTATGTTAGATGTGCTTATCACGGTATAACTTGATTCCTTTAAGCTAAAGTGGTTCCAGATGGTGGAGACTCGCAGCTTTAAGCAGAGCTGAGAAACTTTTTGAATAAGATGTGGTTTCCTTTATCGATATCAGTCATGCAGTTGAGATTTAAACTAGTGAGAATGGCTCTGTGTGTGTGTGTGTGTGTGTGTGTGTGTGTGTGTGCACATTCCTGTGTATATGAGAATGCTAATCCCTTTGAGTGAAACAAATGAATCTAATGACTCACTCATGCTAACTGAAGAACATGATATTCCACATACTTAGTAGTTTGTGGAGCTTGGAATTCAGTGTGTGTGTGTGTGTGTGTGTGTGTGTGTGTGTGTGTTGTGAATTCCTGTGTATATTAGTTCACCTGGAATGAATCTGTGATTTCGGTAAATCATTTGAAACTCTGCGTGGTGTCTTTGTATAAAATCAGAAAGTCTCACTGTGATACGGGTGCATTATGGGTTATGGTGTGTGTGTGTGTGTGTGTGTGTGTGTGTGTGTGTGTGTGTGTGTCGTTGTGTAGACCACAGGCAAATGTGGCTAAAACTCTCAATTTAACAGTCACTTTTGGGCACGTAATCTGCCAAAAAAAGTGTCTTGTGTTTTGCCCGGGTTGCCATGAGAACAAGAATCACCTCCTGAATTTCTGATTGGCTGTCTGCTCACAACTAGCCAATCATAGCAAGAGGTGGAATTAGTGAAAATACATGTGGGTATCGATCTGCCTATCTGCTTTTGTTTGCAAGTGTACTAGTCTGCAAGCGTGCAACGATGTTAGTATGCAAATGCATTACTATACAGGTACGCTAGTAAGCTAGTGTGAAAATATTTAAGTATGCTAGTAAGCTAGTGTGCAAGTATGCTAGTGAGTAAGTATGCAAGTATGCTAGTAATCTAGTGTGTAAGTATGCTAGTGAGTAAGTATGCAAGTATGCTAGTAAGCTAGTGTGCAAGTATGCTAGTGAGTAAGTATGCAAGTATGCTAGTAAGCTAGTGTGCAAGTATGCTAGTGAGTAAGTATGCAAGTATGCTAGTAAGCTAGTGTGCAAGTATACTCGTATGCAAGTGCTCTAGTATGTTACCTTTCGAGTATTCTAGTATAATTAAAATAAATAGAACATAAACAAATAAATAAATTGCTACCTAAATGAAGCTAACCAAAACCATATTAAAATAGATTATAAACATGAAAGTAAAGTATTTTAAAGTATTTTAAATTGCAAACAAACAAATGATTGTGATATAATTGTTAAAGAACCAAGTCATATTTCAAATAAAATTCCAAATGAAAATATTTTTTTAATATTTCATATAAAAATTTAAATATACAGTATACTGTATAAATTTACTGCTGCAACCTCAGCAGTGTTTTATAAGACCTCATTACATTACAGCCTGACACTACACACACACACACACACACACACACACACACAGACAGACACACACACACACACATACACACACACACACATACACACACAGTGTAAACGTCTGCTCTGTTGAAGGAAGTGTTTTTGCACGATTACCCATAGTGAAATAGATTTTTTTTTTTTTCAGGAATAATGATAAAAAATATATATTTTTTTTAAATGTGACTGGATGGCGTGTGTGTGTGTGTGTGTGTGTGTGTGTGCGCGTGCGCGAGTGTGCGCGCGAGTGTGTTTTATATCCTTAAGCTGTTACGTTCTTTCTGATCTTGTATAATGATTTAACTCCAGTTCTGAGTAAGTTGTACTTTTGTGTTGAAGCTTTGCGCTGAACAGCAAGAGGAACCAGTTTATCAGGTCTCACACACACACACACACACACACACACACACTGTTTCAGTATAAATTGATCATTAAGCCCAAGACCAAGAACTGATTTTATTTCATCTGTTATTTAAAATTAATACTATTTCTGATTATTTATATTTTTTAAATAAGATTCCACCACCTCAAGGAGTAGATATAAATCACATACTCTGAATAATAATAATAATAATAATAATAATAATAAAATAGAATTTAATATAATCCCATGCTGTGATAAAAGTTTAGTGCTCCTGTGATAAAGTATGAAGCAGCAATACCAGCACATGCTTAATGTTGTAATATTGTATGCCAATTGTATATAAATATATAAGAAAAAGGTTCCCTTAAGCTGTCTTTGTACAGTTAAGTGTTTTTAGCTTCCTGAACAGGAACTCATAACCATTTATGGTCATAGATTTACATTTACGTGTATAATCTCTCTGTGTGAGCAAGTTAACTGTTTTGTTTGTGAATCTCATCTTGATTTCATGATCTACATGGAGTTTCATGTCTTGTAACAAAAACTGCTTCTGGCAAAATATCCAGTGTTGCATTAATTCCTAGAACAGTATTACTCAGAAACACACACACACACACACACACACTTTTATTAATGATTGTTAATTAATGCTAGATTTTAATTTTAATTGTTAATTAATGTTAGACTCACTCTTAAACTTTAACCTCAGTAACCAGCAGGAAGTGTTTTAGCTTTTCACATAAAACACTTTGTCAGGACCGGGGGATTATGGGGACATGTGACATTATCCTATCATTGTGGGGACTTTTTGGTTTTTGGGCCTCATAGAGGGATAGATATGTGCATAAACACACACATTTAACTCTTCATTTCCTGAATTACGTTAACGTTCTTAGAAAAGTAACGCTGGTGTAGAATCAACCGTGACTTTATTCTGTATGTCCTGATTTAAAATGTTAAAATAGACGAGTTGTACTTTGTATTTGGATTTACGCTTTGAGGTGTAAAGGGTGGACAATATGGCAAAACTTTAATATAATTATGAAATCATGACACCTTATGTTTTTCATGATAATTAAAAAAGTCATAATATTCAAGTCAAGTCATGTATATTTATAGAGCGCATTTAGAGACATCAAGTTTTAATTCCAAACAGCAGCGAAATAAAATACAAATCAAATGAAGTAAGTCAATAAATGAACAAAACAATAAAACAATTTTTGACTATGTTACAATTTTATCTAGAAATATCACAAAAAGAATGAATTATTTTTAACTGAACAGTATTTAATTAATTATTTAACAAGCTGTAAGAGGGAAAAAATGAGAGAAAATACATGCTAGCATAGATGTTGTCATGACTAACAAATAACCACTAGCTATGCTAATGTTTTATGCTAGCACACAATTTATTAATCAGAGTTAAAGATGTTTGTTATGTTATGGCAGCCATGATGCTCTCCGAGAAATGTATTTGCTGTCTAATTATTGCAGTTTCGAAAACACCCAGCATTTGGATTAAGATCATACGAAACACCAGTTTTGTGTTTTTTCTACTTTCCGTGGTTGAGTAATGAGTGTGTAAAAGCGAGGTACACACCCTACAGGAAGTGAGGAAAAAAGTGTGAGCTGTCACTAGTCTGTGTGTCTGGTGCTTTCATTCAGAGAAGTGTGTGTGTGGGTGTGTGAGTGTGTGTGTATGAAACACACTGCGGGGGGGAAACAGTTAAACACACCGCAGCTTCTGGTATCATCTGCAGCCATGATTTTCCAGAACAGAGTGTTTGGCTGAACAGAGTGCATTGTGGGAGTGAAAACAATGGCGGACGTGGAGAGAATGAGGTTCTAGAGAAACACACTGGGTTTAGTTTTATTCCTGCGCAGGATTTGAGGATATGAAAGACTTTTTTGCTGAAGAGGAAAGACAATAAAAATGATTACTCACTCAAAATGGAGGTGTGTTACAGTAGAGGTCCCGATATGAACAAAATCATACGTGAAGACATTTTTACGACACAATATGTATCACGATATTTAAAATTGCTAGCAAAATAGTTGCATTTTTTAATAATAATAAATAATATAATTATAATAAATTAAAAGTAAAACTACACTGCATAATTTTAATGATAGTTTTAATGTCAAATCAGCAGCTTCCAGAGTTTCAGAGTTTGTTATTTATTTATTTATTTATTTATTTATTTATTTGAGAAAATACCTGCGACATCTCAGAAAAGTGTATCATCACATAATTTATTCCGATATTGATATTATATCCTTATTCTCTCCCAGCCCAGCCCTAGTTTAAAGGTTTAAAGATCAGGTTTCAGATTTTTTTTTAAGATTTTTTTTTTTTTTTTAGTATTTAAAATCATAATTAAATGTTCTGTAAACCTGTTGTTCTATTGTTGTACGGTGTTGCGCTGTATGGCAACATACCTCAAATTATGGCAATACGTGGCGAAATAATATTGATATCAGGATAAATTGGGTCACTTTTCCGAGATATTGCTCATATTGTGATATCTTTTTTATTAAATACAACATACAAACTGAATGGAAGCAGCTGATTTGATGTTAAATTCTGAATGTTTAAAATCTTTTTTCCCTTTTTCAGTGTTAATTTTTAAAAGAAAATATACATAAATGATTATTACAGTAACTAATAACGACATTAAATAAATCATTGAACCTTTTTTTTTTTTTAATGGAGCACTGTATTGCTCTCATGCATGTCGTGTAACGTAGAAACGCCTTCTACGCGATAGGAACGTGATATGATATTTTTATATCACCCATCATACCCCAACATACCCCTAGAATTTAAAAAAGGATAATGTTTTAAAATTCAAATGAAGTAATCAAAAGCAGTGTATATTTTTCCAACAAGAGTTTTATTAAAACTTACGTATTAACTGAGCCATTATCATACATGAATCATTAAGAGACGTAAAAATGATTAATGTTCAGTGTTAGGCGTGTACACGTGTAATTACTCACAGGATTTCTTAATAAAACACAGGAGTTGCCCATTTAGGAAATACTCATGATAATTCCCTGAGCTTTTTTATCATGTTTCACGGTACTGTATGAAAATATAATACACACACATTTTGATACAGGAATAAAACACTGTCATGCCGTTACAGGAAAATAATCAGCGAGAGGATGGTGTGATGAAGCAGAGTTCCTGTCACCACGCCGAGGTTCATTATTTTCTATAACGGCACGTCCTGAAGGGTTTTATTCCTCTTACACCGCATCGATTTGCCCCAAAAAATCACTTACGTTAAAGCAGCTATAAACAGTCGTTCCTTCACCAGCCTCTCTTTTTTTTTTCTCTTTCTTAATAAGACAAAAAAAAATACGGTTAACAAGAAAGAATAAAAAACGTACAGGTTTGCCTCTGACACTGGAGACTCCTTCCATAAACGTTAAATAAACGTCTCCTTACAGAAAACTTTACACAACATCAGCGATTTTTTTTATGTGGAGGGTCCGCCTCATTCAAGTCCCTGTGAATGAGCTGTTACTGTAGCAACGATCACTTATTTACATAAACCTGTGAGATAAACCTTTTGACCAATCAGAATCCAGAATTCAACCGCGCCTTGGTATCACTGTTCGATTCATATTACTGACATTACATGTACTTGTTTTTTTTTTTTTAGTACAATTTGGAAAACACAAAGTGGTTTTATATAAAACATAGAGAGCATTAAATGGGTAACAGTTTCCTTACGCAGTTCTTAGCGTTAGCCCCAGACTTCGGGACTCCACATTGATGGAAGCTTCTCAGATAATCCCTGATCCCTTACAAATCAACCCGGCTTTGTTTAACGACTTCCCCAAACATCATTACTGAACAATCTTTCACCGGTTCTGGTAAAAAATCACACACCGGGAGGCTGAAGTTTTAACGAGGAGGCGTTCGCCATCCACCAAAGACCCCATTCATCGTTTCAGAGGTCTCGCTGTCGCTCCGGGGCAACCAGACCTGATGATTAGCGCTTCCTTAACAAGAACTGACGCGTCCGTGGAGCGCGACGTGATCCGGTTCCTCCCAGATCTCTGTGTGTGTGGAATGTCGTGGTTCTATCGGTGGAGCTGGTTCTCACGCTGGGATTTGATACCTGCTCGCTTCACAGCATCAAACCGCCTCATGTAGTCACTATGAATGTTGTGTTATGTCGCTACTTTCCTTAGGTTCCTGCATAAATATTGGCACCCTGTTATTGGCTTTATCCCGCACTGAATATGTGAGAGAAATATGGCATTTTAATTTAATATATAATTAATTCTAAGAAAATAAAGCACACTTGTTTCAAAAAATTCAATTTTTTGTAAAAAGAAAAGAAAACATTAATGTAACAGCGTGTAAAAATAAAGTACAATAATTTATTAATATTCAAATAACGTAAAGTTAATGTGCCAGTAATTGTAAGACAATAATAAACACTATTTTAAAAGTGAAAACGTAAAGTGAAAAAATATCGATTTTTAGCTGTTTTTTTATAATCAGTGTGTTTTAAAATCAGTGATAGATGCAATTATTGTTATGTCTGATTGTAGATTTGGAGACTTGGTGACACAAATGCTTACATCTTCTGTGATCTGTGCTCCTTGGAGAACCTGGTTTTCCTCAAAATACTTCTATCTCCTGCGATCTGCGAAAAAAAAGTTCTACCCTGTTTTTTGCCAAAAAAAAAAAAAAAAAAAAAGATTTCATTTGTGGATTCTCTAATGTTTCCTGTGTTGTTCAAGGGGATTTCCCTCTGTGTCACGTCATATTTATACCCCAGTGAAACAGAGAGTCATAGATGACGGCTTAAGTGTTCCTCAAGTGACCGTAAAAAAGTAAAATATAAATGGCGATGTACTTCACTTAGGCTAAATATTGTTCATAAGAATTTCTAGGGGTGCCAATAATTGTGCGACGTGTTTTTTATAAGCGGCTTCTCAGAAACTAATGAACTAAATTATCAGAAATCGAGACTATTTCGTGACGATGTGATGATTTTGTGCTGTTGAACACTTTCGACAATTAAACCAGCATGATCATTTTTTTACTTGTTAGCTGCGTACCTAAGAAGGATGGAGTAATACGGTGCGTGCCGATTATCACAACATCTCATCTAACTGATTGTGAGCTCACACCTCTTTTTTCCGTGTTTACTGATCTTATCCGACAAAATAAGGTGACGATATCAAGAAGATATTCCAAATATTCCTGCTCGTGCCAGCGCATTCTTTTCGGAATGTTTTCGGAGTGTTTCAGTATCAGTTTGCGGGTTTCAGCATGTCGATGGTGCTCCAGGAATGACACTGTACCTGTCTCTCTCTCTCTCTCTGTCTCTCTCTCTCTCTCTGTCTCTCTGTCTGTCTGTCTGGTGGTGTGTGTGCAGAGGTGAGGAGGCCCAGTAGGTTCCTGGTCCTGATAAATCCTCAAAGCGGTAAAGGTCAGGCCCAGGCTCTCTTCAACAACCACGTGCAGCACATGCTACAGGAAGCCGACATCACATACACACTTCAGATTACAGGTGAGAACATACACTGGGGTGCACGTAAATATTTTAAGACACGATCTTCTTCCTATCATGACATTTGTTTACTCGGGGATGCTAACTAGCTAGTTTAACAGACAGCTGTATTAGCATTTAGTTTACAAAGTGTATAGGTAAATAAAATTAAATATTAAATATTTTAAGTCAATCACCATTCCCTCGACATGTGGAACGTTTTTGACGAGGATAACCAGCAAGCAATCAGAAGCTGACTCTTTTTAGATTCAGTCTTACTTGATGACCAGTAACAACGCTGGATATGAAGGAATTTGTTCGGAAATCATTCGCAGAAGAAATGCAAATGCACTCATTTGGCGGAAAACAAATGTTCCTATCCTGTCTTTGACTCCTGAGTATCGTGTAAATTTACGTCGATAGTGCGAACTTCGGCTTCAGCTTGTATAATTGTCACTGCGTTACTGTGATTTTATATACGGATTACACTGTCAAGTTTAAATCGCCTATTTATTTCAATTACGCACCAATTTAATGGACATTTGGTGAAACTTTCATATTAATCACTTGAAAGAAAGTGATCCAAAAACCACATGCATAAATTAAGACCAATAAATCAATAATAGTCATTAAATTAGAGCAAAAGTAACGGCACCCTATAAAAGGGGGAGGAGTTAGTGTGTGTTTATGTTAGTTGACGCTCTGCAATGGCTGAGCTGCCTTACTGGAAGATTTAGCACATGCCATGCTTAGGAGGCGCTCTTTCACTATTTAGTCGCATTTTGTTTTTGTTGAGTTTTGTGGGCGTGGCTAAATATAAATGTGTCTTGAACATGCTTGGTAATTTACAGGTGATTGATGTTTACAGGTGACTGACACATGAGTATGAAGAAACTTTAAGCCTGGCAGATTTTTTTTGTTCTGTTTGGCCAAAAATATTTACACACAAGATTGCAAAATGATGCTTTTGTTTGCTTTTTTTTAAACAAGGCTAACTGTAATTGTATTTCAGGCTATTGTATTTGCTAGTCTGTAGTAAGAGTTAGATTTTTTTCATTGTGTTCAGTTGGTTTTACATTGCAAACATTTTCATGAGCACCAGATTTGCTTACGTCCCTGGCTGTACCGTGATTGGTCGGGAATTTGTTTTCTGGTGTTTTTCCTGAAGGGTGTTTTACCTTTTGCGGGTCATTCGGGTGCATTTTTTTTTACTAGAGAATGGACAATTCCTCAGGCGTACACACAGATTAAAGTTCATTTAGTTATTTTACTCTGAAATATTCCATAAAATGCATTCAGTCCGTTTGTATCTCGGAGCACAGGGAGTGGTCGTCTTTATTTTTCAGAGTTGTGAAAGCAGGCTTAAAATAAATCAGGGGCAGTTAATGGGAGCAAGTTGGAGTTCGGATTCTCTTCTCAGACACACAAGTACACAGTGAACACGTTGACACTGAAGCGAGAATGATTTTGGTCAGCTGCCGCTCGGTCCTGTCTGTTTTGGAGACAGAGCCACACTGACAGTTCGAGACTGGCCTCGCTCTCTTACACAACAACGAACCGTGACACAGTAACACTGACCTGAGCTCTGCAGCGTAGTAAAGCACGTCTTTGTCTAATCCAGTCTCTGCTCTGTGTGTGTGTGTGTGTGTGTGTGTGTGTGTGTGTGTGTGTGTGTGTGTGTGTGTGATGAGATGCTAATCCTAAATCATTCTGCAGGGTAACTGATTCCAAACAAGTCTCGTTTTACTCTGAAAAGCAAATTACCCCTTTTATTTCTGCTATTTCTCTCTATCTGTCTCTCTCTCTCTCTCCCTCACACACACACACACACACACACACACACACAGTCAGAGGAGATGGGAGGATGTCCAGGCAGCTGAATGATGATTTAGAGTTAATGGCAGACAGAGATGGATAGAGAGAAGGAAAACAAGGCAAATCTAGACCCCTTAATGGTCCTGTGGTTGTGCCTCTTGGGGAACCTGTAAAGGTACTATGTGGAACCCTAGAAAGATTCTATCTAGGTTTCCGAACTAGATTCCTAGGAAACTAAGAACCCATAATTATACAAAGAAGACTGGAAGAGAGTGTTTGTTTGTTTGTTTGTTTGGTTGGTTGGTTGGTTGGTTGTTTCTCCAGAGAAACTTTGTAAATTAAATCGACGTAAATATATAAACTGTACGCTAAATTGAAAGCAATGTAAATTAGTATGTAAATCAATCAGATAAATCAGATAAGTGGCAAATAAATAAATAAATAAATACATGACTGAAGAACAAATTAAAATTATAAGGCAGAGAGAGAAAGAGAGAGAGAGAGAGAGAGAGAAGAGAGAGATGCAAAAACACTGAGCATGAGAATAAGAAAGAATGAGGGAGAAGAAAAGACCAGAAAGGGAGAAAGAGAGGGAGAAATGTTAGAAAGAAAAAGAGAAAGAGATGAAGGTTTAAAAATAAACATAAGGAGAAGAGAGAAGAAAGAGAGGGAGAGAAAAAAGATAAAGTGATGAGAGAATGAATGAATGAATGATTAGGAGGGAGGGAGGGAGAGTGAGAGATACATAAAACCACAAAGATAGAAAGGGAGAAAGAAAAGAAAAGTAGAGGAAGATAGGAAAGGATGGATAAAGAGAGAGATGCAGAATGTTGTGGTTTATTTAGTATGGTTATTTTTATTTTAGCAGAAATAATCTTTGCTGCTTTTCCTTTAAGTTTGTTGTGTATCTTTGTTGATTAATGAATTATTATTATTATTGTTATTATTATTATTATTACCATTATTGTGTGTACACTCTGTTTTCTGTTACACTCAGCATTGTTTTGGCAACTCTAGTACAATGACAATCACACCGTTTAAGCGTGATAAATGAGGGCAAGAGAGAGGAAAGAGTGAGTGGGAGGAATAATGTGAGGAAAAAGATATAAGAAAGAAAGCAATGAGAGAGAAAACGTTCGAGAATGTTTGTCTGAGTGAATAAGAGAGATAAAGAGAAAGAGAGACAATGAGAGAAAAGAAAAAGGTGGAGCGAGACAGACAGAAATACAAAAGACTTAAGCAACGCTTATATAGAGTATTTACATTCTGGCTTTGTGTCAGCTCTGTGTAAACGGGTGGTTTTAGCTCGCCACACCTTCACTTACAACACCGATAGCAACACGCTACTGTAAATACACAGTTATCTAAGCTACACGTTACGCTACAAGTCATTTTATAAAAAAAGCAGGTCCTTAGCAAAGCTACAAGTTACTCTACAAGTTCATTCATGCTTATGTAGTTTGGTCATCAGTCTATAAGTCATACTACAAATATGTAGGTTTTTAGCAAAGCTACATGCTACACTATAAAATATAAACTTTTTTCGCAGTGCTACAAATCACACTCTAAATACAAAGCTTCTTTGCAAAACTGCAAGTTATTTTATCGATAAATTGTTTGTTGTCAAAGCTACAAGTTGCTCTATAAGTATGTAGTGTATTAATAAAGCCCAGAGTTATTTTACAAATATATTTTGTTAGCAAAGCTACAACCTGTTTATAATTTGTTAGCAAAGCTACACAAAGTTACACTTCAAATGTGTAATTTTTAGCAAAGCTACAAGTTACACCACAAATATTTTGTTTGTTAGCAAAGCTACAAGTTACAGGAAGTTATTTTATAAATGTTTCTTAGTAAAGCTACACATTACTTTATAAATATATTTTGTTAGCAAAGCTACATCATATTTTATAGTTTGTTTGTAAAGCTACAAGTTGTTTTATAAATATATTTTGTTAGCAAAGATACATGTTTAATAAATATACAGTTTGTTAACAAAGCTACAAAGTTACACCACAAATATTTTATTTGTTAGCAAAGCTACAAGTTACACTGCAAATGTGTAAATCCTTAGCAAATTTAGCAAAGTTATTTTTACAAATAAATGTATAATGATGTATAAATGTTTCACTACAGATATTTGTAACAGTTTGTTAGAAAAGTTAGAGGTTACTGTACATATTTGTTAGCAAAGCTTGAAGCCACTCTACAAAGCTAGAAGTTTGTATAAAAATATATTTTATTAGCAAAGCTACACCTTACGCTACAGATAAGGATATATCTATGGTTGATATCAACAAAACATAATATAAAGTCATACAAAACAATTTATTGGCCGATTTAAGGATTGCCAAACATACAAAACATTGCTTTTAAAATAAATTGGCCCATTTTTGTCTCTAAACATAAAACACAGCCAAACGGGAATTAGCCTAATGGTCTAATGGTTTCCATTAACCATTCTACAACCAGTTTCATTGTATGTGCAACCAACTGACAGGAAAAAGACAATTTAATGTATTAAAAATAAAATAGTTTAACTCCTTACATGCTATTTCTCCAGAACGTAACTATGCTAATGGGAAATGATCAAATGGCAGCCACTGATCATATAGTTTTTAACACAAAGTCAAGGTTATATAATGGTTTACTCGCCCTCGATAGCGATGCCAGCATTAGCGGTTTGAGTTCTTTAGGCTCATTCATCTGAATCTGAAACTCTCAGCACACTGGAGGCTGATTCAGTGCTCGCTAGCAAACACAAACTCTGAGGTAAAACTGTGACATTTTTCATGGTCAGCGAGAGTGTTATTTTTTCACCTGGCTCCAGATTAGCAGCACTTTCCATTCCCTTTGAGAACTGCAGGCTACACTGTGAGACATATCAGCTAACAGTAGGGGGGAAAAAAATCATCATTCTTCAATGTGATCCATTCACACAACTAGCATACAGCTAGCTAGTTAACTAAAATAAATAGATCACCAGTAATCCACAGCAATACTATATAGCTAGTGGGCCAGCTGTAAATGTTTATCACCAAACAAAGCTAGTCAGCTAATGGAGGAGAAAATCATCACCCACACAACTAGCATATATGTAGCTAGATAGTTATTATTGCACTTAGAATACCACAGCAATATTAGTTAGCTAATCGGCTAGCTGTAAATGTTTATCGACAAACAATTAAGCTCATCAGCTAATGGTAGGTAAAATAAATAGCTAGCTATATGCTTCTATAGTTCCTTAAAGATGAGGCAAATTTACATTTATTTTAAAACACATCATGCTAGCTTAAATATGCAGAAGATCACCAGTATACCACAGCAGTATATAGTCAGCTAGCTGTAAATGTTTATCACCAAACCAGTCTAGCCAGCTAGCAGGGGGAAAAAATCATTATTTCTGGGTGTGATACATTTGTATAACTAGCTAGCTAAATATGATTAAGTGTTTAGTGGGTGTACAGTGGTTACTCTTTATAGCAGTGAGTCCTTTAATGCTCTGTATAGTGTTGAAATATTCATTATTTGCAATTTTGCAGCCAGCAAATTAGACAGTTGGGGATATTGATTATTCCAGACCAGACAGAACATCCAGTGCCCAAAAAAACATTTCTGCTAACTGTCCTTGTACACATTAGCACTGCTTTTCAAAAGGTCATTTTCCCAAAAGCATGCTAGCACAAATATCTCCACAGAAGAACAGACATTTGGGAATTTTTATTTCCAAAACACATTCTGAACGTAGCATAGAGCATGGCGTAGCTTAGCATAGACCTGATACCAGCCATCAGGACTTCTGTGAAGATGTCTGGATCTGCTCCTTTAGTTCTAATGCCCAACACCAGGCAGCTTTTAGCTGCAGAGTACTGTTTGCGTGTCCCTTGGGTACTTGCTATATAGCATTAGCTATTAGGATTGTTGTCTTACAAATTGTTGTGGCAAAATCACAGAACCTGGGGAAATGAGGCCTTTAGCCAGTGAGCCACTGTTGGTTCTTTAAGCAAAAGTCTCTGCTTGCTTTTATTGGAGTGGTGTTTCTAAACATTTGGCACCCCTTCTTCTGAATTTTGTTCAGTTTTCTGGAGCTCATGGGCTGAAGGAGACTGAGAGACAAAGTGTACTGCTTAGTGATGTCTCACTGTTGTCAAGGTTTAACCTTTTTTTTTTTTTTTTGAAAGAATGGTATACATTTTGACAAGCTAGACTTTTTCTTTTCTTGTGCAACTGGCTACCACTTTTCATTTTTTCCTGAGGCTAACTTGATGGACACATTATTATAGACTATAGCAACTTTTGTGAGGTTGGTTTTCTTGCCCTTTAGAAGTAAAGAATGTCACAAGAATTTCTTCTTTTTTTTTTTTGCATGCCCCAGGTCCTTAGGAAGCTAGGGTCAGAGTACAGGGTCATCCATTATATGACCCCCCCTGGAGGGTTCAGGGCCTTGTTCAAGGACCTGACCATGGCAGCTTGGTAGTGCTGGGGCTTGATGTTCAAACATTCTGATCAGAGCCTTAAATACCAAGCCCCTACTTTAGCTTTGCCTTGGATGAAAGCATGTCCAAAACAAATAAGTGTAGTGAGTGTAGTAATTTCTGAGACCTTTGCATTCGGGACTTGCAAACAATCCTTCAACCCTAAGAAGTGCAGGAAGTGAATCCAGGTGATGGGATTCCCTCAAAACCAATACTACGGTGAACACAATGGCTGCACACAGGGAGGAACTTTTTAAAGATACTTCTCCACTGCATGACCCACTTTCAGTAGCCTGCATTCGTTTTTCTGTAACCCAGGCGCATTCTCATCTTCTTCCAGCTTGAGTTTCCCACTGCCTGATGGTTAGGCAGAGGCTCTGTATAAGGAAATGTGATGTGACTGGACTGATAAAGGCCATATCGATTCCCCGCCTGCCTTCACAGGGACATGATGACGGAAAGGGAGGAGAATCTGATGCCTCCCTCAGGGGCCCGGCGTTACGTAGCAGCTAGCGGAAGAAAACGCAATCTTTCTCATCAGTGAACCTCACTCTCTGAGATATAACAAGCTGAAAAAGATCAAGGCTTGGTATGTGATGGTTTGGAACAAATGAGGGGCATTTGTGAGATAAGAGAAAGCACTACAGAAAGCTGGCCCAGATCTGCGAGATGATAACTGAGATGATGTGCATGCACTGCTAACAAATTATGTAATGCATTGTAGGAAGGCATGTTGGCAAAATGAGGTCAAATTCTATTTCTATTATCTGAAGATGTTTAGCCATTTTAATTTTTTTTTTTGTTTGTTAACAAACTCTAGCTACATCTGAAAGATCACATGGGGAGGAAATACTTCTGAAAAATGTCCTTTGTGGAAACTACATCACTAACCAATTAACTACAGTCGCTACATCCTTCCACACTCCAACACTTAATGCTAGATTTAAACATGTTAAATGAGTTTGTCCAAAAAAGGCTAGTGGGGCTTTGGCAAACATTAGACATCAGATGACGCCCCCTGTGGGTGAGTTTGTTTCGGAGTCCCATTTTTCCCCAAATCTAACAAATCCAAGTTGTAAAAAATCCTCTTAAAAATCAGATTGGCCTGAACTGCCAAATTAGCAATAGATTAAAAAGGTGTTTTTAATGAATTAAGAAATTCATGACTTTTCAAAATACTAGTCATTTATGTCTAATCTTCTAAACTTTCCACACTTCCCTTTTTACCCCAGAGCCTTTTCTGTGAATTACGGGTTTACATGTGGAGTCTTTAGATTCCTGAAGCTCAAGCAAAGAACCCAAAACATCTGACGACTAACAACTTTCACGCCACCTTTCTCATTTGTTTGCAGAGCGTCAGAACCACGCCCGCGAGCTGGTACGAGAAGCGGACCTGTCTCAGTGGGACGCCGTGGTCATCATGTCCGGAGACGGGCTGCTGTTTGAGGTCAGATCACTGTCAGCGCATTCCTCAGTCCATAGCAACTCTAGACACTCGCCAAGTAAACCTCAGCAAACAGATGCGTCCTATGCCCAGAGGCTGGTTTAGGAATGTGCAGAAACTGACAGGTTTAGATGGACGTCATGTGAGGAAAATTTTCAGGACTGCTTTTCGATAAAAAAAACAACAACAGCAGGACTGTGAAAGACACAT
This sequence comes from Pangasius mekongensis, assembly GCA_033441845.1. Taxonomy (NCBI): domain Eukaryota; kingdom Metazoa; phylum Chordata; class Actinopteri; order Siluriformes; family Pangasiidae; genus Pangasius; species Pangasius mekongensis. The sequence continues at coordinate 32,199,338 of JAKKZJ010000002.1, read as the reverse complement.
AATGTTGAATGACCTTCACAGAATTGGCAATCTTCTTCTTTTAATTTGCAGTATGCTTACATGTTAACCTAGTTTCCAAAAATATTGCTATACTTGTAGTTTACATTATAATATATGTCACATCTTAGCATCTCTGGAAGCTAGCATGCATTTCGGTGAATCTGTCCGGATATGATAGGATATTTTGTGAATTTATGGTTGTGATATCATAAGGCATACACATGACACACTCTCTCTAAGTGGTTAAAGTAGATGAAACACTGTTGTGAGGCATCTTGGGTAATATGGAAGATATTGTGACACAATACTGAAATTTCCCATTATAACAGAAGCCGTGGAAGTTCACGTTACAGTCGCTGTTAAGTGTACTTCCAGTGCAATTTTAGTTCTCTTTTCTTAGTTGTCCAGTGACGTTCATGCTTCCCAGCAGTATGTTCATATCTCATTAAATACTTTTCTTCCCATGTTGAAACCATGTAGAGGTCTCTGCTCACTTTTTGCCCCTTTTTTCATAATCTAAGATTTTATGGTGCTTTTTTTTTTTTTTAAACACAGCTAGCGCTGTTGTAGTTTTAGGTGTATCAGGTGATTGTATAAAAAGTTAAATCAAGTTTTTAAAAAAGAAAAGAAAAAAGAAATTTATAGTACATTTAACTTCCATCGTAAAGATGGAAGAGCGAATAGATAAAAATACAAAATGTCCTTGTTTATAAGGCGCTTGTTTATAATCCAGACAAAATAACAAAAATCGCCTTTGTTATTGCATGTCTGTGACAAGACTGATTTTAAAGCGCAACAGTTAATTTGTAAGTCAATGAGTAATATGTAAATTGTGTAAAATGTGTAAGATTTTTCACGAAGTGGGCAATTCCGAAAATCCGACTTCTTCTGAAGTCAGGAATACTATAAAGTGGGCAGTTCATATGGAATCTTTTCAGCACTGTTGGAATGTTTGGTCTTGTTTAATCTTAACGCCTACAGCATGTCTTCTGTATATCCACAGGTCGTGAACGGGCTCATGGAGAGGGAGGACTGGGAGAAAGCCATTCAGATGCCTCTCGGCGTGCTGCCTGGAGGTTCGGGGAATGCTCTAGCTGCCTCGATACACTACTACTCTGCGTAAGACTCGCACTCGATTTAAGAGCTATGGGAGGATGTGCTGGCTCAGTGGGAAAAAAATATTACACACATGAGACTGCCTGATCAATAAGATCTACAAATTGTAACATTTGATTTATGTAATAATCACATAATACTAATATATTACAAAACTCCGCATCTATGTTCCATTATACAGTACGTCCCACACCAAGTTGGCAATATATCAATTCCTGTATTGGAAACGTCTGTAGCTTTGGTGTACCCTTTGTCCAACCCACCAAAAGAAAGAAAGTACCACTCCTACCCCCCCAGTAATGATCTCCAGCAAATGATCCATGCTGGAATTGGGCATACGTGGGGGTTTTTTCTATAAGAAACAAACATAGCAAGAGCTCGTTATGAGTGCCTGATATTGCTTCAGATGCACTTAATGCCTTTTAAAGACTTACCTGTCAACCATTCCTGCTCCATGTTTATTTACAAAAAAGAAATTCCATAATACATTATAAATCAATCCATAACTCTTTGCCATTGGCATTACTCAAAAATTCAAAAAAGGAATGAATGCAAATATACTAAATGGTCCGATTCATTATTTAGTAGCCAGAAAAGGTACAGAACATTAAATAATAAAGCCGGCACTTCATGGGAGCTTAAATAAATCAGCTGACGACATTGCGAAGACAGTCTGAGTGGAACCCCAAGGAGAATGATCTAATTGCCCCTGAGGCAGACTGTTGGCTTGATGGACAAATAAGGGGGTAGTTCCTCCATATGGGTGGAGTCTCTTTGTTCTCAGGCTGTTTGCTGAATCTGGGTTGTCTTTTTAGCAGGTACTGGATGATAAAGAATGGGATCTTGCTTGAACAGGAAAAACCTGGAACTTCACTTAGGATAAGGAAAAACAGATTAGAAAACGAAAGCAGTTCAAGATAAATTTTATAAAGCAATACAATACATACTGAAGTCAGAGGTGTCAAATATATGGCCAGCGGGCCAGGACCCACCTGATAAAGGTTCTAATCTGTCAAAAAAAGATTCGAAAGAAATACTCGAGTAAAGAGCCAATCTCTGTTTTCCATTAGGGGGCATAATAGAGCAATAAACTCAAGGCCATAAACTCTGCTACTGACAGAGTGTGGTAATGAGGTAATCCTTCATTAGCAAGCTAAAAAAATTTACTCTTTGTCCAGAAAAACTAATTTTAGTGGTTTCACATCAATGGGGTGAATATTTATTCAATTATATTTTTATTTGTAAGAAATTTTGCAATCTATACTCATTTTTCCCCATGCTAAGTGTATATAAAATGATTCAGGTCGGAAGACTTTCATTAATTTTATTAAAACACGCATTAACTTCTTCCTTCTAGGTCACAGTCGATGTCCGGTGAGGAGTTGCTAGTGAGTTGTGGCTTCATGTTATGTAAAGGCCTGGTGTCGCATATGGACCTCACCTCAGTCTGCATGGCATCCAGCCCGCGCCTGTTCTCCTTCCTGTCCCTTGCCTGGGGCTTTGTGGCTGATGTGGACATCGAGAGCGAGAAGTACCGCCATGTCGGAGCGGCTCGCTTCACCATGGGTACTCTAGTGCGCCTCGCCTCACTGAGGGTGTACAAAGGAAGGCTAGCATACCTTCCTGCCGAGGAATCTCAATCCGCTCCGAGCCAAGCTCAGTCAACAGTGTCCTTCACTGATGGTTCCAACTCATCCTCGGTTCATTCCTCCGTTCATTCCCACTTGTCAAGGAATTTGAATTGTCAGAATCACCTCTTGCACAATTCATGCAGCTCCAACAATGCCCACAAACCCAACTGTACCACTGAGTCACCAGTGACCACACGAGGCCCCCCAGATTCCCTCCTTGTACCCTTGGACCAGCCTGTGCCAGCACACTGGACCGTGGTCAAGGAGGAGGATTTTGTTCTGGTGATGGCGGTGTACCAGTCCCACCTTGCCGAAGACTTGATAGCTGCCCCTGCATCCAGACTCGAGGACGGAATTATACACCTGATCTACGTAAAAGCAGGAATCTCACGTCGAGCCCTCTTGCGCCTCTTCCTGGCCATGGAGAAAGGTGCCCACTTGAGTACAAACTGCCCCTTTGTGGTGTACGTTAAAGTGCGGGCACTACGACTAGAACCCTTTTCACCCAAAGGGACCATCACAGTCGATGGTGAGGTGGTGGAATACGGGCCAGTGCAAGCGCAGATCTACGGCAGTCTTGCCAGGATTATAGCCGGATAGAATTGCGTGTAGAAGGCACGTAGAAATGTTTGGCAAAAACTGCTTACATTGAATCAAAGATTGCAGAGTCAATTAGCAATAAAACAAAATGATTGCTAGCTCTTTATTTATTGTTAGTATCAAAGGAGTGGACAGGTTCTTGCTAGGATAGAGCTTCCTTACTTTAAAGGAATGCTTCACTTGAAAATGCTAGCTTTGCTAATAATGAAAAGCTACAGTGGGCATTAAAAGAAATCTTATTTTCATAGCATTCAGTCCCCACAAGCCTTGACTTGTTATTAGCATCACGTCTTAGCATTTGCGGGATTGTCTTTGAAGTGAGGTACTACAATTTTTGAAAGCAATGATTTCTACTGTGTGATTGATGTCTGCTGCTGTTTTCAAGGTGCTACTGATTGTAGTGACAAATCATGCAATTGATTGAAGAGAAATTTATTTATTTTTATACTGCTGTTTTGTACACGCCATAGACATCTCCACATATCTCGCGTTTATGTGAGAAGCAGTATATAACCGGGAGATCATGATTCAGCTGGACGGGTTTGTGTACGATGCTTTCATCTGTTTTTCATTTCAAAATGATTTTTTTTTTTTCTTGGCACATACAGAAATAGAAATTTAATTCTTTTTTTACTAAAATTATTGAAGTACTGACTACAACTCAAATAGTCAGGAATCCTCAAATGAAAATAAATTACATATCTGGGTTATCTACGATTGTTACCGGGTAACTAGTATCAAAAACAGGGTAGATTAAAGATCGACATTAGCACCTGATATACTGCTAATGTGGATCGCCATGTGCTTTTTAAAAAGTAACAAGAACATGAAAGTAAAAGAGGGCGACATGAGGGCAGAAAAAAAAAATCATCAGGATTTTCCAGCTGCTGCAAGTTAATCAATTTAAGTGCAGGCGTTAAAAGATTCATGATGTTAGCTGACGTTATTGTATTTCAATTAACGTGGGTTGGTAACGTCAGCTAAATAGCTCTTAGGCTCACTTGCAACAGGTCTCCAGTCAAAATTTGGGTAGGAATATTTGTGACATTGTATTAGACTTTGCATGGTGAAGCTAATATGCGCCAAGAAAAAAACAAAACTGAAATAAAATGCTGTTTCTTGTTTTCCCATTTTCATCTGAAAACAGATGAACGCGACGTACACGGACCGACAGTTTGCTCCAGATTTAATGGAGCTCTTGCAGTTTAATCATTATTAAATACACCTTGCTCTGTTATTCATATTTTTTGTTGGTACAACCTCAGGGTTGAGATAAAGTTACCACCATTTACAGCAGCTTAAGAAAGCTCTGTTTGCTGTATCAGTGAGCTCTGTTTGGACGATAGCGGTTACTATGGGTGGTGTCTGTAATGGAATATTTGCGCCTCTTCTTTGGATTAAAGCTCTTGTGTCCAGGTGGTTTTGAACCTGGCAATATGATCCCACTATTGAATGAGTTTATTTATAGTCATGATATTATATCCTGTGCAGACATATCGTGAGGATTTATCCCTGTTGTGGTCGGTGTAACAGTCCATTACAGGATCATTTACTGTTTTATGGTTGCTCAGGGACGACGGTATGGGGATGAAACAAAAAGCTTGGTCATTTGGTAATTTTGGAAATTAATGAAAAATTGTGGGTTACACTTAGAAAGGCTACTATGTAGCCTAGTTTCGAAAAAAAGTGTAAAACAAAATCAAAGGCAAAGATCACGATTTGGATGCAACTGACCCCCAAAAAATTCCACGTGGTGTAGAGGGGGGAAAAGACATTTCCGATCCAGACATAAATAAAATCACAGACTAAGACCTATGGACTTATCCACGTTCCTAAAGTGTAACTGATTCCATCCGAATAGGGCTCCAGATACTGCGCTAATCAAAGATACGATACTGTTTGACGGTACACTGCGGCTACGTTTCTTTCTTACGAAATCTTACTAAACAAAATAACGTGATTAAAAACGCACCGGAACACAACTACAATTAACTACAAGTCCAACTACAAAACAAACTAGAATTTAACAATTCATGCATCATTATTAATTCCAAAAGATCTGTACTGTATGCATTTTTGTTGAATATTCCTGAGCTAGCTAGCTAACTAGAACGTAGCTGATAGGATTTATACATGTGACAGTGTTACAACCCCAATTAGTCTAGGGTGTGTGTGGGGAATAACACTTATGTGGTTACTAATAATAACAGGTGTGTGTGTAGTCAGGGACCATAGACAAGTAGTGTGTGTTACCCAAGTGATTTATTTATCTATATACAGGTGGAAAAAGGGTGTGTGCCCTTTTTAAACAGGACAAATCATTCAAAATTTCTCTCAGAGTTACTAAAGAAAGACTAAAATCACACTGCAGTTACACTCAGCATCCACCGCAAACCAAACTTCCATGGGTGTAAAAGGGGTTGTTTTATTTCCTTCATAGTTTCTCCAGTAGTTCAACAGTAGTTTGTGTATCTATATGTGTGTATGTAGAAACAAAAGTACCTTTGCACCTTTTGCACTTTTGCACCTTTAAGAGACGTACTGTACTTGCTGTAGAGTTATATAATTATTGTTTGCGTTGTGACGTTGTCGTATTATTGTTATCCAATTTTAATGAAAATATATAAGTGGTTAATTCAGGTCTTGTTATTTGTATAATAAAGGTGATTAAATCCGATTAAATATTTATAGAAGTTTTATTCGCAATGTATTACTCTGTTCAAATTATTAATACATTCTACAAGTGTCTAATTTAACTGTAACCAATAACAAGATCTTAATTAACCCCTTATACTGTATATGTTCCTTAATAACAAAGTCTTGCTTGGTTTAACGTTCTTCTGAGGGCATGAGCAGGAACCGTAACACAACCTCCATCTCTCAGTGCCGGTTAATGATTAGCCTCACGTCCGTCATCACCAGGGCAGTGAATGCTGTCCCATAATCATCTCCTTTATAAAGACAGTTTCGATTGGCCGGACAAGGCTGCTAGCACGTTGTAAAGTCACTGGAGATAAACACGACCACACTAATCACCGATTCCGCACATTCTTATAGTTTTTCTCAGAAAACTAGCTGATGAGGTCATGCGGGGCGTGCCTGAAAGCGTGAGATGTGCCTGAAAGCGTGATTTAGGACACTGGCATAGATTTGAAGGCTTTGCACTGCAGTGGTCCACTTCCAACACAACACCCCTTCCTCCCTCTCCAAAACACACACACACACACACACACACACACACACACAACCCCACCCTGTGTGAAGACCCAGCTGGTTTGCGCTGATTACAACCCCCCCTTATCTAAACATCAATCCTAACGTGCACCTTCTGTTTATGACTGCACCAAGATGAGATGTTGTATTTACTCTTTACTAATATATATATATATATATATATATATATATATATATATATATATATATATATATGGAGTGACTCATGAATCACAATACAGCAAATCAAATCGTAGGTGCTGGTCGTCTGCCAGGAAAGAGGATGGGCGGGGTTACTGACTCGCCTAAAGCTACGTTAAATAACCGGCACATCCACATTTCATTTGAACGCAGGTGTAGAATTAACGCTGCTTGTTGAGGAAGGTGTTGTTACACAACCACTGTAACAGTAGCTTGCTAAATCAACATACACGAAGATAGACACTAAACAAACATGTTACCTAACTTTACACTTTATTTATTTCATTACCCGGTTGTTTTTTAGTGTTAAACCTGACATGTGCTTGCAGTGCATCGTGGGTAATACCTGCGGTCACTCAGCCACGGAGTACAATCAATGCAAATTCTGGCATTAAATTATTCAAATGTCTGACGTTACAGTAGGAACACTAGCTAGACGTGACGTGTAGAATTTATGGCTTTATTGCCGTGCACTTCACTGTGGGATCGACCAGAGGTCATGACCTCGGCTATTTCCTCTGGGAACGATCCGATCCTTTCAAGCATGAGTGAGGATCTCTTTCATAGATTTTTTTTTTTTCGGTTGTAGATTTCTATTTCGAACCTTCGCTGTGTTATTTTTTTTTTTTAATATATGGAAATATGGTCACAGTTGAAATGGTTTAAAGTCAGAAACATTGTTGCTAGGCAACTGGGAAGTAAGGTCACGAAGCTTAAACTAGTTCAGGCATCGTCAGACTGGTGGACGGTGTCCCAGATGCGTAGCCAGCGATGTATTTCACTGAACCAAAACGAGTACTTGGGGAACAAAATACTGAACCAGACCGAATAAACGTACGAACGAAATTGGCCGTAGTTCAGCGACTCTAAACATTAACCGTCATAGCTGGACTGATTAGCTAACTGATCATATGTTTTTGTTTTTAAAAAAATTACAGTGAAAACAGAAGAAGTATGCATTAAATCTCAGCTTTAAGTTCAAAAAGATGTTTCGTGTATTCGTGGTGTTAGTCCAAAGTGGTTACATGGAGCATCACTACGCAACAAAACAATGTCAAATTTCAAATAATCACATTTATATCCATAAACTAATCATTAATGGTTAAACAATAAACGATAACCGTTGTCAACATTCAGTCACGTTAGTCACATACCTGTATAAACAAGGAATTTTATGTAACTGGACTTCAAACATTTTCGTCGAATATTCCCGTGCTAGTTAATGATTAAGGCGAATTTGCAGCTAGCTAACTAGAACATAGCTGATATGTTTTATACGTGCGACAGTTTAAAAAGGACAAAACAGTTTTTAATTTTCTCAGAATTACTAAACTCACACTGCAGTTACACTCAGCATACAAACCAAACGTCCATGGGTTCTATCATTGCGTCACAATCCTTGGGGTTTGTAAAATTTCGATTCTAAAGTGGCGAAAATGAAAGAGTGGGTCGATTGTTTAAAATCTTAACTCTAGTTAAACATAGTGATCTCCAGGTCATTCTGCTCCTGGTTTATGGTAACTAACTAAAGTTAAACTAAAGGTTTAGGATGGATTTAAATCTACACGATCCACAGTAGCCTTGGGATATCACGTCACCTTACGCCTTACGAAGCCCAGAAAGCAAAATGGGGTTGTTTTTTGGGGTTGTTTCTCCTAAGTTCAACAGTAGTTTGTGTATCTGTACGTGTGTATGTAGAAACAAATGTAGACTGTACCGCCTTAAAACAGCTCATGAGCATTTATCTCTGCTGGTCTGTGAATAAATCATGAATGAATGACCAAAAAAAATGAGATAATTTGCACCTTTTGCACTTTTGCACCTTTAAGAGACGTACTGTATGTGCTGTAGGAGTTAGACAATGATTGTTTGCATTGTGATTTTAATGTTAGCTAATCTGATGTATTTTCTTTTTGTGTTTATTTTTTTTTTAAATCAGTTTTCTCTTGCAGAACAGGACATTTTTGACTTGGACTGCTAAGGTACACACGGTTTCAGCTTGATGTTAGCTAAACATTCCATATATGAAGATGTACATACGTGTCAGGCTTGATCATCATCACTGTGACTGTTATACATTTTTGTCCAGCGCTAGAGAGCAATTTTGGTGAAAAATCAAATGTACACTTCAGAAAAGACGTGTTTGGTGTCCGATGTTTGCTAACAGACTTCTGTTACATGTTAGCGACATTAGACTCTTCAGCCTCAGTGCAGAATTAAAGCTGATTGACTATTGGCTCATGATGTCAATAAACCCAGACTCACTCATGATCATGCACCACCATTACTTTAATAATTAATTTACCCAGAATTCCGTGCTGTGTATGCTTTCTTTCTGGCTCTCTATTGCTCCAATTTTATGTAAAAATAATAATAATAAAATAAAAAATTTAAAAAGAAAACTATGCAAATGTGTGTACACATATCACAATCAATGCTGTTACAGTTTGTGTTTTTGTAAACGTACTGCAGCGGCTATCATTAAAGAAATCTCTTATACTGTTGAACAAAATCTAATTAAGCCTTAATTATTTTTCTCTCCTTTTCTAAATCGAGTCTCTTGCACCTCGGAGGAGAAGCAGAAAGCCAATTAAAGGAAGTGATTCCAACAATTTATATGCAAATGAGATATTACATTACATTACTTTTAGTGTGTATATTTATAGCTGTGCACGATAATCTAAGGTCTATGATTAGACCTTAAGGAGCACTGATGCACAATTAAAGCTTTACTCTAAAGCTAATTTAAGGTACAGCATGTGCACGTGAGTTTAAAAAAAAAGGAGATCTGCTGCCCCCAAGTGTTCATAAAAGGAAGTGTACCAAAACAATCTGATTCAAAATCAGATGAATACACATTATGTGTCTTAGAGTCATTTCACAGCATGGGGGATTCTATAAAAAATGATATTTTTGACCACAAATATGTACATATTTGTCTAAAAAAAAACTAAAAGAGAGAGAAACTGTATCAAAAGCACTCAGTTAAATATACTACTATTGCTGCTACAGAGTCTGTTGTTTTCAAAGTCAGATGCTTTTAACCCTTGCATAAATTATTACAATAACCAGGTTTTAGATGGTTTTATTAAATAGAAATATCATGCCAGTTCAATTTAATAATAAAAAAAAATTACTTGTATAAAAAAAATAACTGAAAGCAGCAAATAGAAGCAAAATGAGATAAAAAAAAAAAAAAAATAAGATTACTGCTGAAAAATAGTTGCAATGTGAAAAGTTGTTCATTAATATTTTAGGTCTAAAATATTAAAGAACTTTTTTTTTTACTTTAATGCCCAAAAATATAGAAGATATAATATGTGAACCCCTGACCATCACACCCACATGTGTTTCTTCCCCAAACTGTTGTCACAAAGTTGGAAGCACACACTTGTATAGAACGTCTCTGTGTGCTGTAGCATTACAGTTTCCCTTCACTGGAACCAAGAGGCCCAAACCTGCTCCAGCATGACGACGCCCCTGTGCACAAAGCGAGCT
>JAKKZJ010000002.1:32102974-32120474 GCA_033441845.1 Pangasius mekongensis | reverse complement strand
GTTCTTTCATCCATATAAACTGAAATCGTCGGTGAATTGCTGTCGTACAAGAGGAATAAAACACTTCTGAACGTGGCGTTAAAAAAAAAAAAGCAAAAAACAAAAAAAAAAAAAATCAACTTCAGGCTGCTGACTGTAGCTCCATCCACTCCATCGCACCAGTCTGCCATTGATTAATTTCCTACAACAGCATGACATGGAGTGTTTTATTCCTTACGTTTTTTTTTTTTTTTTTTTTTGGCTGTATATAAATTTAAACGTTATAAAATGTGTTTTTATCAGGATTCGTTTCCTCAGTCACTGTACAGAAGAGAAAAAAAATAAAGAGAGAGAGAGAGATGGATGGATATTCTTTGTGCTGAATCCCACTGAGCCAAGGATGGATCCGGGAAAATGTGGATCAGCCGTTATCTCTGTGTGTGTGTGTGTGTGTGTGTGTGTGTGTGTGTGTGTGTGTGTGTGTGTGTGTGTGTAATCCACTTTACATTTCTTTGCAACGTGGGTTACGAAGGCTGCACTATATATCGTATATGAATCTTGTGATGAAGGTTTAAGACGAAGATGAAGACGAAGAGGGAAAAGGAGGTGTTCGAGATTGTATTCTACACCGGATAGCAAGTTTCACGTGTTTGTAAATAATCACACGCCGGAACGCGCACGAGAAACGTTTACCGAATCAGAAACGTGTATTTTTAATCAGTTGTAGGTGATTTTACAGACATGTCTCTGTCCGTCTGAACGCTATGCTCGCTACGTTATACACAATTACAGTAAAACCCGTCACAAGGGAAGAGAACAGACATTATAGCTAGAAGCAGGGAGTTTTTGATTAATAACGTGAGCCTCAGCGCAGATATAAAAATATATATATATATTTTGGCTTCTATTTAATCACGAATTCATTTTGGCCAGAAAAAAAATATCATAAATCCCTGGTTATGGCTTGGAATAAAAGATTTAAAACAACGAATGTGTGTACACTCATGTGTCGCTGCACAATATCTGCTTTTGGAAATTAGATTTTTATATTTATTAACCCTTTAATTTCCAATAACCTGCTTTAAGGTGAGTACATGACGTTTAAAGGGTTAACTGGCTGTAAAGTGTGTGTGTGTGTGTGTGTGTGTGTGTGTGTGTGTGTGTTGAATTTTGTATTATATCTGAATTTAGTATTTACCACCACAGATCTCCAGCAGTCTACACAGTCGAGTGCAAAAGTTTGCGTCCACTTATCGCTAAATAAATAATTAAATATGATGACAGAGAAATTGAATTTCATGTATTTAGTTGTTTCATCTGTGAAATTAGTGTATTATTAGTGTATAATAAAGTTAAGGGGGGAAAAAATGGTCATTTCAAAAGTTTGCATCCCCCCTTTCCACACACACACACACACACACACACACACACACACACACACACACACACATGATGTCTTCTGGCGAAAGAGGCTTTTTGAGGGTCGCTCGACCCTCGAATCCAAGAGAACAGCATTGGGGAAAATAGCTCGTGTCGTCTGGGTGGGAGGGACGGCGTTAACTCTGCCACCTGTCCATCTGAGCGACACCGACCAATCGTGTGTCTCCGTGGGCTCGTGTATGCGGAAGAGGGCGGATAGCACTTTCCCCTGAGTGATGTAGCACGAGCAGAAAAGATGCACATCCTGGTTGTTAGCCATGTGTTTGATGGCGAGCGCTAGCTAACTGACCAAACAATTAAAAACAGTAATCAGGATGATAATGTGAGAATAAATCAAAGGGGCACAAACTTTTGCACACAGCTATTTCAGTTTAATATATGGCCTGTGGCTGCAGGCTTTTATTCCGACTAAGCACCTAATTCCACCCCTGTCATGTGTGAAGATATAAGTCATTCATTTTTTACTTTTTTTTTTTTTTTTTTTTTTTGGACGATTATCGTTTGTAAAAGTATTGGCACCCATCACCTATAGGTTGAACCCCTCCAATCTCTCACATTCCGTTCTCAGTCTTTTGTTTCACGAACGTATGCGAACTGATAAACAACTTTACATTCCACTCACGCCTGAATGCACATCAGTACGTCTTTTTTCTTATATTTAATAAAATGTAAAAAAAAAAATAAATAAATAAAAAATAAAGATTTCTACATTGCCTTGCACATTTCATTGTGTTCGAAACCTTTTTAACTTCAGAAACATAAAGAATGTACACTGCACCATTCTTGGCTGCGTTTGACTTGATTTATTTTATGCAATTAATGATGTTTTTTTTTTTTTTCTTTTGATTGATTTGATCATGTAACAATTTACAATGTTATGGACAGATAAGATCTTTACAGTGACTGTACTCAAGTGACGACCGACCAGATGATGAAATAAACTTCTTGTCTTTGACCAGATTGTTTCAGAGGTTTCTTTTTTTTTTTTTTTCCCCATTCATTTTATTTTTTTTAAACAAATGTTTTCAGGAAGTCATTTTCCTGACGGAAGGCTTTTAGGACGTAGCTTTTGATCCCGAGGACGATTCGCACACACAAACAGTGCTAGATACATCATTTGGCTCGTTAGTGTGGTAAGAACAGCCACTTTAATTGAATATTCTAGTTGAAATAGTTCGTTTTTTTTTTTTTTTAAGGCAGTACGCATGTTTTTCCATCTCGTATCTGACTCTTGCTAAAGGAAGAAAGGTGAGCTTCACAGTAGGATGCGTGAATTCATTTACGGTATAAAGATGCTACAGTTCCTCTCAGGACACCTCCAGAGACGCTTAACGCTTAACGTTTCAGACGTCTCCGTCTGCCTGTCTTGGTATAATAACTCACGTTAGTCCCGTTTACTCAGTTTCCATCCACATGTTTCCATCCTGATGTATCATGTGTTATGATTTTTCTCTAGTAAAACCACCTTCTGGTTTTAAAACACACTTTCACCCATCACGTAATATATATTTCTGAGCCGCAGTCCTTTTTTAAAAATATTTACATAATTTAAATGAAAAAGAAATCACCATTTGGTCGTACAGCCAAAAAACGCGCTCTAGATATTATTGCACGTTGTGTACGATGTACTTTATTCCTACGTATGTGTGCATTTAGTATCTCTAGTTAATTGAACACAAAAATGGGCTAAGTATGTGTCCTAAGAGCGATGTTACATTAGTTACTTTGCAACAGGCAATTCAGTTTCGCAAAAACATTTGGATGGAAACATCTTTATTCTTTCTCCTCTGCCGTATTTCTCAAATGGTGTCCAGTCAGCACTGATAAAAATCCTCTCTCTCTCCCTATTGCAGCCCAAAATAATAACAGTAGAATGAACATTACATAGCACCAGATCCTCCTGTGTCCCCTGCGCTTCGTATAAAGCGTATGATGGAGTAAGGGACAAGGGACACGGTTCTGTACACTGCGGAGTAAATCAGGAACCAGGGGTCTCATTTATCCCTCGTGCACGTGGACAGTGTTTACTGAAGTGTTTTATTCCTCTTCTTCCACAGCAATTCGCCAACGGTTACAATTTTTTTTTTTACGTTAAAGAAAGATGCATCATAATTTTAATCCATTTATAGTTACGGTAAATGTTGTGGAACGCCCGCGAAGCAGGTCACTTCCTGTTATCACTTACGTTATAGCCGTTACAGTCGTGACTCCTTTTTCTCTCTTGAAGTTAAGACAAAAAAAAAAAAACAGCTTGTCATGTTACTAAGAAACCAAGAAGCGTGAGCTTCTCGAGAAAAAATGTAAAATTCACAGCTTTACCTCTGACTGTTCCATAAACGTTAAATAAACGTGTCCTTAGAGAAAACGCCGCCTTCTCAGACATTACAGAATTCGACAGCAACGTTTGGTCAAACATTTGAGAACGTAAACGGCCAAACTGTTCGCAAAACAGGCCTGTGTGCTCTGTTCTGATGGTCCAGCCTCTTTTATTTTTACGGAATTGTATTTTCATGGCATCCGGAGTCCGTTTATTGACGACAAAATGCTTTAGTACAGCAGGAGGAAGTTGTTTACCATATATGGTAAATTGGGGGGCGTCGCTTTATTGCGCATGTGGAGCGATATACAGTATAATGATATTTTTTTCCTCATTCTTCGTGTGTGTGTGTGCACGCAGTTTTTGTAAATGCTCGTCTTGTAGTTTGTACAAATTTAGAAAGTCTTTTCCGCACTCGTGAGTGTAAGACGAACGTGATAAATGAGACCCCTGGGATTTAGGATTACGCTGCTACACACGGAGAGTATCAGGCACGGGATCGGGATTTTTTTTTTTTTTTTTTTTTTTTTTTCGTGTCCGCCCCTGTTATTAGCTACATTTTTCTCTTTGCATGTTAACTACTCATAACACACACGTACTGTACATACACACAACCCACTGCAGTCCCACGTTGTTCTTCTGACAGTCCAAAAGAAAAGTTAAAGGAGGGATATGTACAAGGAAACTTGGCTCTTGAAAGGCTTTGATGGTCGACGGCGATCAAACACTGAAAGTATAAAGAAAAACCTAACAGCACAATGCTAAAAAAGAAAGAAAAAAAACCCCTCTACTTTACATACGTACACGTCAAGACCTCACCGCCTCGTCCTAATCCCTGGCTGACAGTAAAGGAAAGACACAGTAGCATCACGTTAACGATCGGACATTCAAGTTTCAGCTAGCGATTTGGATCAGTTGAACAAATCGAGCCCTGATGCGGTCACAGCTTTGAGATTTTGGATCAAATGAGGAAACGAGTCTGTTTGGAAATGATGCAGGGTATGAAATTCCTCGACTGGTGGAGATTCGGGAGGGAATCTAACCCTCGGGCTCCTCCAGATGACGTGGGAGGCAGGGGGACTGGCGTCCTCGTGTCAGGACGGGGCCGAGGGAAGGGGACAGGCTGCGCACTCCGACCCCGCTGAGAGGCACCAGGGAGGGAGAGAGGCTGCGGTAAGTCACGCCGCCGCGGAAGCTCAGCTCCTGCGTGGGCAGCAGCGGCTTCAGGATGCTGACGAGGCAGAACGCCGAGCCGCTCTTGGGAATGAAGTTCACCTTGTTCCTGTCTGGACACAGGTACGGAGGGATCTCCTGCAGAGGCCTGGGCCTGAACAAACACACACACACACACAACCCTTAGCAGCACCTAAGTATTACTACTACTGCTGATACTACTACTGCTGCTATTACTACTGCTGAGGCTGCTATTACTATTAATACTGCTATTACTACTACTACTGCTATTACTACTACTGCTGTTATTACTGCTGCTATTACTACTGCTGCTATTACTACTGCTGCTGCTGCTAATGTTATTACTGCTATCACTCCTATTTCCACTTCTTCTAATGTTATTACTGCTATTACTTCTATTACAACTTCTGCTATTACTCCGATGACTATTATAACTACTATTACTTTACATTACTAATACTATTACTACTACTAATATGACTGTTCTTACTACTGCTAGTACTAACATGACTATTACTACTTTGACTATTATTACTTTACACTACTACTACTATTAACACTACTATTAACACTACTAATAGTAGTAATATTACTTACACTATATTAATAATAGTTATTAATGTGCCTTACAGTTAAATGTATCTAGTATTTAGGTTTCAAGCATTAATTTCTAGAAAGAAGCAAAATGATCTGCCAGTAGAATAAGATTTCAGTAAGTTATTTTCAGTGCGGCTGCAGTGTGAAAGCGTTACTCACTGGTTCTCCTCGAAGACCTTGACTCTTTCACAGCCCTCAGGAGGCTCCCGCTTGAACATGTAGCTGTTGTTGGGTTTGGGAGAGGACGCGTACTTGGGCAGGGGCGAGTACGGCCCCAGATCTACAGACACAGAGGAAAACTCTTCATTTTTCGCTTTTACAGACGTGTGTGTGTGTGTGATACCCTGCTTTCTTGCCAGCAACAGTGTGACGCAAAACAAATTGCCCGGAAGTCATTAATTTTGTTATTTAGAATGAGAGATGACATTCTGCACCCGTGTCATCGTGTGCGTGTGTGTGTGTGTGTGTGTTGTGTGTTGTGCACGTGTCACCTCTTTCCCTGCTCTCATTGAGTGTGTCGTCGTTGGTTAGGGGACTGTTTCCCATCGCGTCATTCAGGATGCTGAGGTACGACGGGGACACCGAGTCCGCCCGGCTGCTGTTGTTGCTACGGTTACCACCCAGGCTTCTTCCTGAAGGCGTCTGTGTGTCGATGCTGCGTGTGCTGCTGCTGCGCTGGGGGAGGGGCGGGGGCGCGCGGTGTCCATCAGGAACGTCCTGTGGCTAAAAAGAAAAAAAAAACACTCACATTCACTCACTCATCACCATCGCTCTTATTCATTCACATTACTGTAACAAGAGCACAATCACGTGAACAACGTAACTCAATGGAAAGCATCACTGAGTGTCTGCCTGAAAGCGAGGTGCTGCTTATGACTCACAATGATGACCTCATCGCGCTCTGGCGTGTCTCGGATGATGATGCGTTCGATCTCCTGGTTGAGGCCCTCGATGCTGTTGCGGAAGCGAGGAGGAGTGGACTTGGAGATGGGGATGGGGATCAGAATGGTTTTAGGCATCTGAGACTGTGTGAAGGGAGAAAGACAGATTAATGAATGAAGGATTAAAGAAATGACCGTCGATTCATTCTCTGTAACCGGAGCGCTTACAGTAGTGCTGCCGGCAAATCGCGGGTTTATGTTATTCGAATACGTTATCGTTTCCATAGTATTGCTGTCCGCGTAGCGCTTGAGAGCTCAGCGCGCAGTCAGTCACTCTTGGCGCCGATGACTTTAGAAGTCGTGACACGTTTTAAACGAGGCTGCTGCCCTCGGAGACGTCTGTCTAACAGTTTCAGAGGAGACGTGTAACTGGGACAAATGCTCAGGAAAGTGGGGCATCAGAAAACTCAAAAGACGTTTCAGCAAGACAGATTATGGAAGTCAGGTCATGACCGGGGGTCTTCTCACACACACACACACACACACACACACACACACACACACACTCACCTGTGATTGGATAATAGCATGGTTGCCGTTGAAGGGCGATTTGCGCTCCTTATCGCGCCGATGGCGACTGCTGCGTTTGCTGCGCTGCAGCTGCTGCCGCAATTTTGCAATCTGGGAATGGCAAAGATGATGACATGCATACAATAAAAAAGCGCAGCAGAAGATTGGAGTTGGAATATACCCTCTTGCTGCTTTCAAACCATGAACGTTGTATACTGTATTATATACAGAGTGTCCAAAATGTCAGGAACCAGTCGGAGTTAAACTACACAGATGTGATTTTGTTATTTTTATTATTTGTAATAAAATAATGCATTTCTGTTAAAGGGTTTTTCATAATGTTTATTTATTCAGAGGCAAAAAATGTATCCACATTCATCTTCTTTTAGCCAGCTTATGTAATACCGCGTTAATAGATTAATTATAATTGGAGTGTGTTTTAAAGGAATTTAAAAGCCCTGGCTTAAAATATGGCATGGCAGTATTTGAAAACTAGATATTTGTTTAATTAAAAACTACACGCATGTATAATTAGATATAAAGAGCATAAAGAGCAGAAGAGCATCGTGACGCTTGGAGGAAGGGGTTGTCGCTTTACCTCCTTCAGCTGGTCGGTGCTGCCGCAGGACGCCGAGCGCTTGTGGGAGCCCCTCCTGCGCTCGTCTACCCAGGCCCTGGGGGTCTGCAGAGAGGGATGGGGAGCAATATGTAGCTTACTCTACATGCACACGGTGGAAATGTTTCTCTGTGGCCTTGAATTAACGACACACACGAGCACATAAACAGGGTCATAAACATTACAGCCTACCTGGGTGGCTTTGTCCCTCATTGAGAGGGCGAGATGGGCGGAGCTGCCAGTTCTCTGATCGGTCAGGTGAGTCCAGGTAGGGGGCGTGGCCTTTCTTTCAGCTAGACTCCGGGCTGTGAAAATGGGGTGTGGCTAAAGCAAAGCGACAGAGAGAGAGAGAGAGAGAGAGAGAGTTATATCACAGTGCTGCTGAATTCTGGATTCTGATTGGTCAATCAAACTAAAACTAATAATAATAATAATAATAATACTGTCCCCAGGAAGTATTTGGACACACAAATGCACACAGGAAAATCTCCAGTGTTTAACTAACACCCAGAGTGATGATTTAACACTCTCAGTGTTCATTTGTGTCCCACCGGACATATACAAATGCAGTACGGTGTTAATTCAACACCAGGGATTATAAATTTTGCATTAGAATACAACATGTCAAATATATCACGTGGCATTTATTTTAAAGAAAGATACCCCAAGCACACTTCTCAAGCAAACCATTTCCCGAAAACAGCTTGATATGTTTAAAAAAATATGAATATAATAGGCATACTGGTCACAATTCGACAAAAAAATTATTTGGACGCATTTGGACAGATTATTCTGGTTGTTTATTCCGGTTGATCTGAGTTTTATTCGTAGAGCAGTGGACACTCCACATGAACGGGTTGAAAAACGTGTGTGATCATCGATATGGTGAAGGTTTTCTGTAAGGGGACGTGTATTTACCATTTAGGGAAGGAGTCTCCAGTGTCAGCGCGTTGTGACAATCAGAGGTAAAGCCGTAACTTAAGTTTTCCGACATTTTCCGGACAGAGGAGTTTATGCTTTTATGGTTTCTTGGTCACATGACAAGCTGCACTTTATTTGTTGTTGTTGTTGTTGTAACTTTAAAAGAGAGAAAAAAAGAGACGCTGGTGAGGAAATGACTGTTTATAGCTGAGAAACCCCTCTGGAGTGAGTCACTTTTTTTTATTTTTACTAGGTCTTGAGCTGGTGTGCGATTATTATTGTCATCTCAGCTGACTATATCCCTACAATCATCTTTTATCACAACGATAATAATAATAATAATAATAATAATAATAATAATAATAATAATACTGTAACTAAATAGCAAAGATTGGAATTGGATTTGGAAAAGAGTCTGGAAATGATTGATTTTATTATATTAATTTGGGTTTCGGTATCAGCTGATACTCAGGGTTTCAGTATCGGGAAAGAACAAGTGGTATCGTGGTATCTGCTGTTCTCATAGGAATTAATATTGTACATTCATACTGATGTCCTTTGGTGTTCAAATGTCAGGGATATTCGCAATTTGGACGACTAATTTCATCAAGTGTGACTCTGTGTGTACTTCATTGTCCTGCAGTAGTGTTTTAATGGTTAACTTTTTAAACTTTTTATGTTTTAATATGGTGTTGCCTCACATGAAAAGATCTTTTAGATATCAACGCCTAACCTGGTTAAATAAAGGGTTAATAAAGACAACAACAACAGCAACTTGATGATGATGATGATGATGATTGTTGTTGTTGTTGTTGTTGTTATAAACAGAAGGGCTAATAACACACACTCCATCAGCAGCAACTGTGACACTATTTTGGGCAAAATCGCGCATTTATACCTCAGCTTTTCTGCCTCTGAACATGAGACACGCCGGAATGGGGGGGACTCAGATTACATGACTACCAATCCTGCTGAAGGGGATCAAAAATACTCATTTTGGGTGCTTACTTGGGTGTCCCACTCAACAACTACACCATTAGAGTCATATATAAACGAACTGAAGCAACTAGAAAACTGAATATGACAGTTAAGAAAAACAGCGCACCCCTGTCCGAGGCGCTAATGGTTTAGTCCGCTGCCGCACACAGAGCTGCAGCTCCTTATAATAAATTCTTATTATTATGGTCGTCTATACGGGAATAAAAAGCGGTAATAAAAAGCACAGAATGGACAATGAGGTAGCTGAGTGCTGGAAGCAGTGGGTAAAGAGTATAAGCATGTAAATATGTTCATTTTAGTGTAGCATAAAGAGGGATATTTGCATCGGTGACATCTCTGCAGCACGAGCCGCCATATGCATGAAAATAAATAAATAAATAAATAAAATAACCGAGAACACAAAAACAAGCGCAAATGAAATGCATCATCCCCAAATGATGGAATACAGACTGAAACATGAGCAGTGGGGATGATATCCGGACTAACGGCAGCGATGGCTGCTGGTTCTAGCAGGGTCATGGAGAAGGATAATAAAGGATCATATCTCACCTTCTGCAGACGCGGCGGAAATGTTCATGGCGCGGTGCAGAAATAAAAGCAGCGCGGTGCTGAAGGCAGGAAGACGGGATGCGGCTCGAGCAGATCGCGACAATGTGGAGGGATCAGTCGGTCGTCAGCAGCTGCTGGGAGAAAAACAGACAGGAGGAGGAGGAGGAGGAGGATGTGAGCGGGTTGCTATGGGCGTCTCCGCGCTGCTGATGCGCATTAAAGTGACGCAGCTGCTGTGCTGTGCTGTGTGGTGTTGTGCTGTGCTGTGTTGTGTTGTGCTGTGTGGTGTTGTGTGGTGTTGTGTTGTGTTGTGCTGTGTGTGTGTGTGGTGTGCTGTGTTGTGCTGTGTGGTGTTGTGCTGTGTGGTGTTGTGTTGTGCTGTGTGGTGTTGTCTGGTGTTGTGTGGTGTTGTGTTGTGTCGTGCTGTGTTGTGTTGTGCTGTGTTGTGTTGTGTTGTGCTGTGTGGTGTTGTGTTGTGTTGTGCTGTCTGGTGTTGTGCTGTGTTGTGTTGTGCTGTGTTGTGTTGTGCTGTGTGGTGTTGTGCTGTGTTGTGTTGTGCTGTGTGGTGTTGTGTTGTGTGGTGTTGTGTGGTGTTGTGCTGTGCTGTGTTGTGTTGTGTGGTGTTGTGCTGTGTTGTGCTGTGTTGTGTTGTGTGGTGTTGTGCTGTGCTGTGTTGTGTTGTGTGGTGTTGTGCTGTGTTGTGTTGTGCTGTGTTGTGTTGTGTGGTGTTGTGTTGTGTTGTGCTGTGTTGTGTGGTGTTGTGTTGTGCTGTGTTGTGTTGTGCTGTGTTGTGCTGTGTTGTGTTGTGTGGTGTTGTGTGGTGTTGTGCTGTGTTGTGCTGTGTTGTGTTGTGTGGTGTTGTGTTGTGTTGTGCTGTGTTGTGTGGTGTTGTGCTGTGCTGTGTTGTGCTGTGTGGTGTTGTGTTGCCAGGTTGGACAGATTCCATCTGATCTGTGCTGTTTTTTTTTACAGCTGTAGGGTGGAAAATAAAACTGTGATGTTAACCAAGTAACTGAAGCATAATCCCACTGGTCTGCTTTAACATTCACGGAAAGTAACGTTACTGTTAAATATGTTTGATATGTTTTTATACCACAGCACTGTGGATTAATTAAGGAACAAAACATGACAGTGTGTGCAGTTATTAAAAATTAAAAATGATCACAGCTCCAGCGTTCCTGCTTCGATCCTGAGCTCAGGTTACCTCCGTGGAGTTTCGTTGCGTGATCAGCGCGTTTCCTCAGGG
Source organism: Pangasius mekongensis (assembly GCA_033441845.1). Lineage (NCBI taxonomy): Eukaryota > Metazoa > Chordata > Actinopteri > Siluriformes > Pangasiidae > Pangasius > Pangasius mekongensis. The sequence goes on along the minus strand of JAKKZJ010000002.1, from coordinate 32,109,165 downwards.
TCCTCCGGTTTCCTCCCACCTTCCAAAAAACATGCTGGTGTTCTATCCAGGGTGTATTTCCACCTCCCACCTCCCACCTCCCACCTCACATCCAGCGCTCCCGGGATAAACTCCTCATCTCCCGCCACCCTGACCGGGATAAAGCACTCACCGAAAGTGAATTATTGCCTGATTTTATTTATTACAGAACGACGTGTGATGTTTTCGGTCCCTGAGGACTGAAGGTTGGAGGATGTTTATCATCCTGACTGCTAACACACACCCCATCTCCTGCATCATCTTGTGTTTGTTTACTCCTGTACATGCTGTAGTACTACAATCTCACCAGCAGGGGGCGGTGAGATTAATAACTCGTGTTTACAAATTAGGAGGCAAAGCAAGAACAGTGAACATTCTTTTCATTTCTTTGTCTGTAAAATGGAAGAAAAAAATTCTCAACAATCCCAAACCAAACAGCATTTAAATCACATTCAGAAATCACAAATTGGACCAATTCTACAGTCTTTTGACTAGTTTTGTTACTTGTGATGATGAATAATCATCTGTATGATGACTTGCTGGAACCCTCTTATGGGTCTTTATCATTTTAAAGTGAGGGTGTACAAACTTTTACACTCTGTATGTCTTATTAACATTGTTTTTAACATGTTACATAGTAAGTACATATATTTCCTGCTGGTTTTATTGTACACTCTTTAAAAAAAGGGTTTCGGGGGTTCTTTGAAGGTTCTTTTGTATAATTACAGAGGTTCAGTTTCTACAAAAAAAAGGGTTTGACTTGATGATGATGATGATGATGATGATGAAGCATAAAAAAACTAATATGCATTAAATGTCTTGGCTTTATTATTTATTTTTTATTGTGTGTGTACGATTTATAGCCTATAGCACCCAAGGTCACTTTGCAAGTACACAGCACAGGAACGTCATTAACAAAAGAAAAAAAAAGACTTTAATGAGTACAAAGAGATGAGTAATAAAGTTAAAAAAAAAAAAGTATAACATTTTTTAAAAATTATATTTGACATAATTAGGTTGGCTTGGCACCCCGTCCAGGGTGTCCCCCACCTTGTGTCTCGAGTCCCCTGGCCTGGTGTGACCTGGTGTGTTTTTTCCAGATGTGTCAGAGAGCTGTACATAAGTGCAGAAGTTTGTACACCCTAATTATCCAACCATTTTCTGTATCCAGCACAAACCCTGTGCAAGATAAGCGACATAGAAAATGGATGGATGGATAAGGTAGGGTGTACAAACTTCTGCACTTATGTATATCTATGGGACACATCTGGAAAAAACACATTTTAGTGTTTCTTCTTCTTCTTCTTCTTATTATTATTATTATTATTATTATTATTATTATTTTATTATTATTCTATTATTAGTTTAAAGCAGGGATGTCCAGACTTTTCCTGTGGTGTGGGTGCAGTTTTTTCATCATGGTCTCCAATCTGTTATCAGTTGTGCTTCCTATTTGGCTGGAATGAAAACCTGCAGTCACAGCAGGTCAGGGGTGTCTGATCTTATCCTGAAAACCTGCAGTCACAAGGGTCAGGGGTGTCTGATCTTATCCAGAAAACCTGCAGTCACAGCAGGCCAGGGGAGTCTGATCTTATCCTGAAAGGGCCGGTATTGGAGCAGGTTTTCATTCCAAACAAGCAGAAGCCACACCTGAGTTTACTGAAAGCCAAGATCAACTGATTGAACAGGTGGAATCAGGTGTGGCTCCTGCTGGATCGGAATGAAAGCCTGCAGTCACACCAGGTCCTTTGTGGAGAAGACTCGACATGGCCTGATTTACGGGGTCGGACCTCAGTTTCTGTGGTACTGTCAGGACTCTGCCGCTAGATGGCGCCACTGCAGGGCTGTCAGTCTGCCTACTGTAATGCACAGTGTGAACAATCGGCTCTCTGGAGACTCTCCGGGATGATCGAGGCGTTTCCAGCCGCCGTCTGGACTCCGGATCTCCCGACAGCACTCAGCTCCTTCCTCTGCTCCTGAGCTTCCGACGACATGAGCGCGGCGCAGACCGGGTGCGCCTTAGCGCCTTAAAGCTCCAGCATGAGGATGAAAACGGGCGGAATGCGGCCAGGATGAAGCGCAGACCCGTGTCTGGAGAGGGGCTTTTTTCTTTTTAATCCGAGTCGTTTTTTTTTTTTTTAAAGCGGGGATGAAGAAGGAGGATCCTGGATTGTGGAAATCATTTCCGGATGATTCTGGATTCACGGATACTCTAATGTCTCTCACTTATTTTGAAATCAGTTGTCGGGAACAAAAGCAAACGACAAAGTTGTGTTTTTCCATCGATGTGCTTGAAAGAATTACATCTACATATGAGATTTTTTTTCCTTGTCTTTTTTTTTCCCCCCTTGGCTCATGGAAGCAACATTATTCTGTCATTCTGCGGACCGTTACTGAAACTTGACCACCACTTTACCTTAACCTTATAATCCATAATAGCTCATATTATTCCCAATTAACTGACTTTTTTTTAATTTTAGAAATCCATGTTATTACATTCTGCACGTGTATCCGACATTTCATTCCTTACTGGGAAAGAATTGAAACATCCTGGATTTTTGTTTTACGAATATTTTTTTATTCTATGAAGATGGATAAAAAAAGGTCAGGAGACATGACAGTCCTCCATGTGGGCGTTTTTGCTTTGGTTCTGCTCAGTCCTGTTACTGGTAAGATCCAATTCTTATATAGTTCCTGTATGGAATAATAACCATTTAATAAAAAGCTAATAATGACCTAATAATATCATAAATATCCCACCGACAATATCCAATAATAATAATAATAATAATAATAATAGGCACTTACACGACTCTGTTTATGAAATCATTTGCAGTATGAGTGTGAAATTGCAATCTTGAAAAACACGGCATGATATACTTTAGGTTTTCTTACAAAGCCGAATAAAAATATGCTAAAAAAAAAAATAACCATGTGTTTGACGATAGTGCATGCAGTAGGAATTTAACACGAATAAAAAAGGTGTGCAAATAAAACAGGAAGTGGATGATACTACTCCTACAAAAAAATGTTTCTCATGCTTCTCATAAGGAGTGACAATGTTATACAACTTGACTCTCTTAGAAAAGCGTATCGTGATGTCATTTCTCACAGTGTCAATATTATGACATCACACTGTCCTATCGCTCTGCTCTAATTCTCCACGCATCCCTTTTGAACCCTATAAGCTGTGCATTCGTGGTTTCTGATGTGAAAGGATGTTACTGTATAAGAAATAAGAAGAAATGCTTTTCCCACACACACCCAACACATCCACCCACCCATACACACACACACACACACACACACACACACAGCTGCATGGATTCAGAAAGCGCCGGTACTTCCAGAAGGAGGTGCAGGAAGGCCCGGCATTGTTCCCCATGCAAATATCCTCGACACTGACCTCCCTTGTGGACAGGAAAGGAATGAAATGTGTGCGTGTGTGTGAGACGTGACGGAAATAGTTGGAGATCTGCACAGTAAACAGAGCAAGAGGTCTTTATTTGGTGCTGCAGTGTGCTTATTGTGCTTACATTCAGCTTCCATACTCACCTAACACATCAGCGAGGTTTCTGATATTATAACGTTATTATATGTAAATAAAATGGCTGACTCCGATGAACAATACAGGCAGACGGGTCTTTGCACTGTCGCAGGCATTATCATTCGAGTCACCACTTTTTCGGGTTGTATAGAATTTCATCGGTGTGTTCAAGTAGCAAATGAAGTGGGGTCGTTTATATCGAGCTAGAATCATACAACTGGAAATTTTAACTTAAATATAAAAAACTGAATTATTTCGAATTTGTATCACAGCCACGGAAACTGCATTTGGTGGTTTGCAAAGGAGCAATCTAAAATCTAAAGTATGAATATAATACATTTTTTTGTTTGCTCACAATCTGCTTAGATAAATAAAATGGTTGCATCAGGTTTTTTTTTTGTTGCAGGATTTTTCACTCACTAGCCAGCTCTCCCCTTCGCACGACAGCTAGCAAACGAGGAAGCAGAAGGCTAACACGTGCTTCCTTCCAGACACATGAAGCCAGCCAACCGCGTCTTTTCGCGCTGCTGCTCAAACCAACACGACACTCAGAAGCGATATCCGCCGTCTTCCACATACTAACAGATACCCACAACCGGTTAGATTAACAACTGATCAAACGTTTGCTTGAGCATAGATTGCTCATATCAGTTGCAGTGCGATTACTGAGAAAAAGGTACATCTTGAAACCTAAACAATGCCTCCTGGCTGGCTCACCTCAAAGCTCGCCCTGTACTGTGCTTCTCTGTGTGAGTGTGTGTCTGATCAGCTATTTGATTGACCTGTCCAGTGAAATTATTGTGCAAGAGGCACATCAGCAATAAAAATGTCTTTTATTGCTTCACTAGCAACCTTGGTGCAGCTTATGTGATCAGAAACCAAAGGATATGTTTGTGCATGGTGTAAAGGGTATTAATCTAAATTGTTTGACATTAATCTTTTGGCGTAGTCGTGTGTTATTTGGAACAGTGCTGCGACAGATTTGTGACAAAGGGGTTGAAGAATTTAGCAGGAGCTGAATCCTTATAACATTTAGGAAGGTTATGAATCATGCTGTCAGTCAAGCAGCAACCGTTACTGGCTGTAGACGCGACATTAAGTCCATTACGACCACGTGTTCTGAGAAATCGGCTCCTCGTGAGACAGATATTTGATAGCTCCTTTTTTTTTTCCATTGCCCTAAAAATTTTCTTTTTGATAGCCCCTAAGACGATGGGGGTGCCAATAGTTTTGCGCACCACACTGCACAGGACAGAAGACTTTAAAAACACCATGCAGTCCTGTTTTTATTGAGTAGCTTCAAGAAAAAGGGGTGGGGTGAACGTTGAATCATACCTCCTGGCTGGCTCGCCTCTGAATTACAATGCAATTTTCTGTGTGTGTGTATGTGTGTTTGTGTGTGTGTGTGTGTGTGTTGTCATGAAGGACCACAAATCTTTGCACACTTGTCAAATGTTTTGTTACCATAGAAACATCAGTTCTAACTCATATGAAGTCATGAGTCACAAAGCTTTTATGTTTCCTGCTTCTTAGTGAAGATGAAACCACTCTCTCTCATACACACACACACACCCACACACACACACACACCCACATACACAGACACACACACCCACCTACTCATACACACACACCGACACACACCCACATACACAGACACACACACCCACCCACTCATACACACACACACACACACACACACAATGTTTTCCCTGAGTTTGGATGTGCTGTAGCTCGGCTGAGTGCAGCAGATGGATGAAAGTATGGATGGATGGACAGATTAGCGAGTTGGCTTGAAGTTCCTTTGCTCTGTTGCAGTGTGAAAAACAGGAAGAGCATAAATAATTAATCATTAATCACTCGTTTCAGCAGCATGCCTCATTAAATTTGCGGTGGTGTAGCACCATGATTTAAATTCAGCTTTATTGGAATACTATTAATACACCATATAATAATAACCATAATAAAAAAATGTTTATTTCGATTTATATTTAAAAGATTGAACTAATATACAATCATTAATGAAACAGCTACAAATCTTTGAAGGTTGATACAAATCTCATCGCAGAAGCATGTAAAGGCTATAATAAAGCTAAACGAGTGTATTTCATACTCAGGGTATAAAAGCACTTAGAGGGCTTTTTTATGTTCTCTGGAAACACACTTTCACAATTTAGGGATGATGTAAAGATGTAAAAAAAAAAAAAAAGGATAAGTAAGGATCGCCTTGGGATCTTAGAACTGCTAAGGGGTTATTTTGTTATCTAAGACCATTCATCCTCTAAGTGATATAATGCTGGGTTTGACTGAAACTTGCAGCTCTGGAACAAAAAAAACCCAATAAAACTCCCTCTCAACTCAGAAAGGCAGGACGGCCTCCTCAGCCACGAGTTCAGCACGTGATGTCAAATCAACATGGCTGCTCACAGCATGACCAGTAAATAAAGATTATATATAAATAAAGTTTGTGTGTATGTATGTGTGGATATAAAAAGTCTACACACCCCTGTTAAAATGCCAGGTTTCTGGTGATGTAAAAAAAAAAAAACGAGACCAAGATAAATCATTTCAGAACTTTTTCCACCTTTAATGTGACCTATAACCTGTACGACTCATCTGAAAAACA
>JAKKZJ010000002.1:32085327-32102874 GCA_033441845.1 Pangasius mekongensis | reverse complement strand
CAAAACTAACCAATGGGAACAAGACACATGTAAGCAAGGAACCAATCAGAGCAGAACACACAAACAGGGGTAGCACAGGGAAAGATCACATGAGGGACAAGGAACACATGGGAAATGGAGTCCAGAGAACAATAGCAAGAGTCCAGGGTGGAGTGCCCTCTAGTGGAGTTCGTGGGCACTCCAGCTGGTGATCGTAACATAGCCCTCCCCCTAAGGAGCGGCTTCCAGACGCTCCTAAACAGAAATAGACCTGAGTCCAGGAGGGAGGTGGAGTGGAGGCGGAACAGGGGGAGGGGTGGAGGACCAGGTCCATGTGGAAGTGGAGGAACAGGGGAATGAGGCAGAGCCGGTGGAGCAGAGAGCCAGGGGGGAGCAGGCGGAGCTGACAGGCACCAGAGCGGAGCTGACGGGCACCAGGGCGGAGCTGACGGGCACCAGGGCGGAGCAGGCGGAGCTAAGGGGCACCAGGGCGGAGCAGAGGGGTCCAAAGATCCCCACGGCGGAGCAGACGACCACCACAGCAGAACAGGGGAGAGCAAAGATCCCCACGGCGGAGCAGACGACCACCACAGCAGAACATGGCCATGACAGGGCAGGCGAAGAGCTCAGAGATGGCCTCCTTGGTCGTGACAGGACAGTCAAAGGGTTCAGAAGCGGACGCCGCCAACTCAAGAGGTTTTGCATCGGGAGCTGCCACCTCGGGAGCTAGAGCGGGCTCTGGAGTGGATTCGAGGACTGGAGGGGGCTCTGGAGTAGGCTCAGGAACAGATTCACGGACTGGAGCAGACTTGGGGGTAAATTCATGGACTGGAGTGAGAACAGAGCAGTGTGTAGCCCAAACACACAGGATGGCAACCACCATTACAGGGAGCACTGAGGACAGAGGAAGTGTCTCTGTGACGACCAATGCTGAAGCTCATGGAATGCCTGCTACACGCACTGACATCAACGGTGGGTCCGCCAGACTGGACACCAGCCTCAAACGCCCTTGGAAAGCCTTGGTGTCTTTAAACGCAACATCCACGATGCTCGGGAATACAGGAGCGGCATCCGTGATGGCTGAAGACTGAGGCTTAACATCCATATTGGCTGGAGGCTCTGGTGTGACGGACATCTTGTGAAGCGGCTCTGGGTTGGTGGCCATCTTGGGACGAGGCTCTGGGTTGGGGATCACAGAACAGGAAGGTGCAGAGAACACAGGAGTGGCGACCATAATCACTGGACCTGCTGGTGGCCATGATGGGTCAAGCTCCGCTGCAGTAAAAAGTAAAAAAGTAGAGCCACATGACCACAGGGCATAGTCCATAAAGTCTCTTAAGCTACAGTTGAATTCCCCTCCAGGTAACAATGACTTTGTTGGTTCATTAAGTCCAGAACGGAACAAATCCTTTAACAAAATTTCATCATAAATCAGTACTTGATATGACAGCTCACAGAATCGAACATATTCTTCGATAGAGGTTCTTTTGCCGAAGGTGCAGTACTTGGTCGACTGGGTCCATGATTGGCCTGGAATGCTGAAAAAGCCGCTGGATCTGGGTGTGGCTGTTGATTCTGTAACGTGTAGTTTCAAGACAATGGAGTTGGGGATCCAAACGCAAGGCTTTATTTACAAACATGGTCAAAACAGGCAGGGTCAAGCACCAGCAAACAGTACAATCCGAGGCAGAGCAAAAGAGTAATCCAAAACACGGGCAATGGTCAGGGCAGGCAGCAAACAATCAGAAACAGGGAGAACAGTCCACAGGTCAAAACACAGGAAAACTAGGCAACATGGAAACACGAATACAATTAACAATCAACAGCCAACTAGGAGCAGGTGTGAGTAACCTTTATACAGGGCAAAGAGAACACATGACAAAACTAACCAATGGGAACAAGACACATGTAAGCAAGGAACCAATCAGAGCAGAACACACAAACAGGGGTAGCACAGGGAAAGATCACATGAGGGACAAGGAACACATGGGAAATGGAGTCCAGAGAACAATAGCAAGAGTCCGGGGTGGCGTGCCCTCTAGTGGAGTTCGTGGGCACTCCAGCTGGTGATCGTAACACATTGACTGTACAGTTCATTGTTTTGAGGAGGAAAATGATACATCACTCATTGCACTTAGATGGCTTGATTTTTCGAGCTAAATCGAATGCAGTATAAGACAGTGTTAGTTACTTTATGATTTCAACCTCCCAAAATAGGAAGTTTCACCATACCATGAATTTTGCTTTCGTCATTTCTTAAAAATGACAGTGGTACAGTGAACTGGCTTTATATTAAAAGAGCACATAGTATAAGAAGTCATTTGTAAGAATATATCCAGGGCCATTTATGAACATTTGGGGGTCTTCAGAGACAATATACTCAGCCCAGCCGCCCCCCTCCCCCCAACACGCCAATCCTATTATTCTAAAAATATATCTGCATCACATTTAGTTTGCTCTAAGCTGACAAAAGCCTGAAATATTTCCTTATAGCACCTGAGAAATTACCATAAGCCCATGAGGCTACTTTGCATGGTGAAAGGTTTGAACTCAGGAAAATCATTTCTTCATTGGTTGTGATCGTCTGAGTTGCTGTACTTCTAAAAGGAGCTGTAGATGATTGATTCATGCACCTGTGCTGATTATCTATAACGTCAACAGGCTACTGTTGTCGTAGCTAATAGTAATGAGCTAGCAGCTTAACGCGTTAACAAGTCTAACACTTTTTAACTCTAGTTACTAGCTACTTTTTTTAGTTAAATTACTTCAGCAAGTGGAAGCAAGAAAGCGGACAAATTGACTAAATCCAATTAATCAGCATTCATTTCTTACCAGCGTTTTTGGGTTCGTTTCTCCTCTTTTGCGTTTTTCTTTTTACATTTTTCTTTTTACGAACGCTTCACGATTGCCGCTTCTTCATGATCTGAGGTTAGTGAGGTTAGTTACCTAATTTAGTTACATAAATTAACAAGTTTCTATTCTTTTCATACCACAGAAGGGCCCTTTGCTATGCCTGACGCATAAATATTTTTGCCAAATGATGCTAAAAAATTTTTTCCGTATCTATTTTAAAAATCATGGGTCCCCTGGTGGTCCAGGATCCCTAAGCGGCCATTTATACCCCTTATAGCAAGAAACGGCCCTGAATATACATTTATTTTGTCGACTTATTGAAATGTAGTGTCTTCAAAATTGAGGACACGTCCCTATGTTTTTTCTTTATTTTTTCCTTGCATAATTTTCAAAATTGTAAAAGTGAACTGATTTCATATTTAAAAAAAAAAACGAAAGAGTAGACATCTTACCATTAATACCTCGTCTATTTTCCTCGTCTGCCGTCCTCATAACTCGTTATAGACATGACAGTGTGTGTTGATGTGGTTAAGGTTTTCAGATTAATTTCCATTAATTAATCCATTCCATTAATTTCCAAGCCATTATGGTCATTTTTTTTTTACATATTTTGTTAATTATTATTTTTTTATTATCTTAAAAAAAACCTGCATATTTAGGCTACTTTAATGTGTTGTTTTATATATTCTGTGCTGAATATTTGTGTGTGAGTCATATGGTGGTTTGGAGTGTGTATGTGTATGTGTGTGTGTGTGTTTATAAGTGGGCAGAGTTGAGCCATTATCAGTGTTTACATTCTCCTACGCTGAAGCCCAGCAGCCATTCAGCTTCAGCCTTGAGAGAGAGACAGACAGAATAATTACACACTAGACGATGATAATAATCCTGCCTCAAACAGCTGCATGCTGTCAGACAAAACTGTGCTTATAGTTTCATATACAATACAGCCGTTGAATCCTTCCACAGCATTAAATAGATAAAAATAAGTATGCTGTATCATTCATATAAGAGGAATAAAACATTTTGAGATTCATCACACCCGCCCTGTCGTTGATTATTTTCCCATGGTAGCACAACTCATTGTTTATATTTAACATTTTCTGACGCCACTGTGATTATTTTGCCTCTTTCGTGTAGGATTTCCTGTCATCTCCGCTGCTGTCTGTGCCTGTTGATTGCAAATGAGGCTTGACCTCAGTGTGAGTTAGTAAATGAAAATGGATGGAACATTTTTACGAGAATCGTGAACCTGTATTCGTCTTCCTCCGTAGCCGCTCAGAGTGAAGAGAGAGAGTGTGCGTATGCAGAACAGCAGGATCTGTCCAAGCGCATTGATGGAGGAGGAGAGGGGCGTGTCTTCCTGGAAAACAACACCATTCGCTGCAGCCAGGGTGGGCGGTGCTACGGATTGTGGGAGAAGAAGCAGAATGGCGTGCATCTGGTCAAACAAGGTACGAGCTACGGAGCATAAACATGCTATTTTAAACCCTTACAAAAATAAACAGTTTAATATGTCTTTAGTGCACGGTAACATTTGTACACCCATACAGCTGCGATCCCAGATTGCGTCATATCATGAGCATGAGCTAGCTAGCGAAATTTCTGCACTCGAGTCCGAATTGAAGCTAAATATAAGGTTACCATGCCAACCAAAATGATTGATCGTTCAGTAGGTCAACCTAAAAGACAGCATAGCTAAGTTCTACATTAGCCTAGCCGCAGACGCTTGTTTAGAGATCACAAACCTCGTGTCTAGCGGGGGTCAAAATACAAATACAGGTAGCCCACAAATACAGGTATCCTTAATCAGAGAACATAAGCAGGAAATACGGAAGTAGACTTGGACATAACGGACAAAAGGGCACGGTAAGGCTTCACACTTAGACGGCAGGGTATACAAACGCAAACTAATTACGCTTTTCACACAGAACAGGTGAACACATTAGGATAATCACCCAGTGGCAGGATGGGGCAAAGACAGGACTACAACAGGAACAAAAGCACATGATATGAACCCAAAACAAAAAAACGTCATGAGAGCAGGAGCATGTTACACTCGGAAACACTCTGAGCGTCGAGATGGGGATTTTGTGACAAGTGCTTACTGTTTGTATGCACCTGTGACATTTTGTGATAAATTTAAACCATATTAGGACTGGATTCGTTTTACATTTGGACATGGAATAATATAATTACTGTTTATTAATTATAATATAATTACAAATATAATGCATTAGTTAATATATTTAGTCTTTTTTTTTTTCTTCTGGACAGAAAAATTTGTTTTTAAGACCTCACTGTTTTGGTTTTTTTTTTGGTGCAGGTTGCTGGGGGTCCCAGGGTGACCAGCGGATGTGCCATGACGACCGTTGCCAGGTGACGGAGCCACCCTCCCAAATCCAAAATGGCACCTACCGTTTCTGCTGTTGCAGCAAAGACATGTGTAACCTGAACTTCACCGAGGACTTCCCCCCACCCAGATCCACCCTCGCACCGCCAGTCCGTGAGTGTATGTGTGTGTGTAAGTGTGTGTGTGTGTGTGTGTGTGTGTGAGGGGGTTCAAGATAAAATACTTTATCCTCTGAATGTTTCAGCAACATGATAAAAAAAAAAAAAACATGCTAGAATTTAGTTACTGATTTCACACTTGTTAGAGATGATTATAAATAAAATAGTGTCATACAGGAAAGGGTGACAAAAATGTTTTTACATTACATCCATGTGTGTGTGTGTGTGTGTGTGTATCAGACATCATGCTCAGTCAGCCTCACACACACACACACACACACACTCGTCATTGTAGTAGTATTCCAGATATTCCAGAGATGAAGGTCAATCCTTCTTGTCCTCTCACTTCCTCTATCTCTCTTTGACCAGCCACTCGTCATCTCTACCGAGAGGAGGCCATCTTGATTGCCTTGGCAACTGTCTCCATGGTAGCTGTCCTGGTTGTGCTGGTCTTTTTTTGCCTCCGTGTACTGAGAGGTGAGTGGCCATAGCGGGGAGCACTCAGCATCACTCTAAAACACTTAGTGTACACTTTGTAATTATGTGTCTATCCTTGTCTGTGTGTGTGTGTGTGTGTGTGTGTGTGTGGACGATACAGGACGTGGTAAACAGAGTCTCCATAACCTGAACATGTTGGAGGCGGCTTTCTCTCCTCCATCGCTGGACCTGGACAATCTCAAGCTCCTGGAGGTGAGCTCGTCTCACGCTAGCGGTGTTTCCTTCCATCTACTTTGATGGATTTTGGGAATAATTTAATCAGCGCATTTACGTGCACTTAAGTAACGTGATCTTCGGAAAACTCCCAGTTTACACTAGGGCAGTCAGTAATCTTTTTCGAAATACATGTCACACTTCTACAGCCACTTTACACCTTGCCAATAAACTCAAAGAAGAAGAAGAAGAAGATCATGTAAAATTATAATTCCTTGCCAAGGTTTTCTTAACGAACTAAAATCCAGGCATCTTTAATACAGTTCACACTGCAGTGAAATTCTGTTGAATTCTGCATTCTGATTGGTCAGAAGGGGTTGATTAATTTTCTATAACAGCGCCTCTGAAGCGCAGCTGTAAATTAATGCGCTAGTTCCTGTACATTATAGTTTCTATAGCAACAGCTCATTCATGACCGCTGTTCTGCATAAACAGATTAAAAGAACTTGTGTAATCGTTGATCTGGTAAGATTTTCTGTAGGGAGACGTTTATTTAACACTTTTTATGGAAGGAGTCTCCAGAGTCAGCGCTTTGTACAGTCAGTGCGTATGTTTTCCCATGTTTGCCATCTTCAGGACAGAGGAGTTTACACTTTTTGCCGTTTCTCGGTAACATAACAAGCTGCATGTTTTTTTTTTTTCAATTTCCTATCTTAACATGAGAAAAAACGAGAGGCTGGTGAGGGAATTGAAAACGTCAGTGACAAGAGGAACTAACTTGTTTCGTGGAACATTAAATGTAACAATAAATGGATAAAATCTATGCTGTATTGCTTCGCTTACTTACGAAAACATTTCTGACTTTAATAATCTGATAAGAGATATCGTAACATATTTTTCACATGTCCACATGAACACCGTGTCTGTTCCTGGCAGCTGATTGGGCGTGGCCGGTACGGGACGGTGTACCGCGGCTCCCTGGACGAGCGTTCCGTGGCGGTTAAAGTGTTCTCCAGCGTCAATCGGCAGCCGTTTGTTAACGAGCGCTCCATCTACCGCCTCCTGCTGGACCACGACAACGTCACACACTTCCTCGAGACGGAGGAGCGAGTCGGAACCGACGGACAGCCCGAGTACCTGCTGATCATGGACTTCTACCCGCATGTGAGCGTCTCTGACACCACCCTGACACCACCCTGACGTTAGACAAATACCGAATTACATTTTCACACTTTAAACTCCCGGCCTCATTTACCGCACAGATTTATTCGTAAAATCATTCTCAGCCGAATTTACACAAGGAATATGATAGTCATGAAAGTGCAGGTAGTTGGATGTAGATTTAGCGCACACCACTCTTAGGAGGCGCCCTTTCACCATTTCATCTCCATTTCGTCTCCCATCACCGCCTTTTACGGAGCTTTGTGGGCGTGGCTAAATGTATATCAGCTGCGCGGTGAATACGCTTTCTCTGACTGGCATTTATCAACGTGATATTTTATCATCTCGTTAAAATTTGGCGTAGAGATATTTTCCGCTGAACGTCGGCAGTGTTGAAGGTATGCTTGTGATGCTGCTTTCCATCTCTCTGCTTAGCTTCCTTTATATGAGTGACTCACTAAATGAGATTAAATCTGTGCTGGGTTATATTTGGAAGAATCTATGTGAGGGATCTGGTGTCATGTCGGATTTTTCCACTGAGCCACTTCCTGAGGAGGAAGAGTTCAGATTTCTGCACATATATTTATATATTTATCCCTGTGATTGACCATCTGAAAGCCTCTCTGTTTTCTCCACTCCTCTCTCTCCCTCTGCCTCTCTCTGTTTTTTCTCTACTCCTTTGTCTCGCTCTATATCTGTCTCTCTCTCTCTCTCTCTGTCTTGCTTTCTGTCTGTCTTTGTCTATATCATTGTCTCTATCTGGCTCCCTTTTTCTATACCACTCTGTCTCTCTCCATCTCTCTCTGTCTTTTCTCCAACCCTCTTTCTCTCTGTCTCTTTATATCTGTCTCTCTCTTCCTCTTCTGTCACTGTCTTGCTCTGTTTCTCCATCTGTCTCTCATCATCTCTCTCTTTCATTCTCACTTTCCTAACTTCCTCTTCCTGTTGAGATAATGTGTGATCTAACAAATTTGTGTGCAGTCTCAGTCTCCTCTGTGCCTGACCTATTTATAAACTCACACACACACACACACACACACACACACACACACACACACACACACACACACACACACACACACACACACACAAGTATGGTAGTGGTATAATGCTGTATGAGCTGCAAAGTTTTTAATTATTCACTACTTTGGGCTCCTCCCTCCATCAGTCTACACTTACTGCAGCTTAGCACCAACTGTGTTGCCATGGCGAAGACATCCCATCAGGGTGGTTCCTAAAGGGCCTTTCAAGCCACCAGGAGAGAGTGTGTACAGGGGAGAGTGTGTACAGGAGAGAGTGTGTACAGGAGAGAGTGTGTACAGGGGAGAGTGTGTACAGGGGAGAGTGTGTACAGGAGAGAGTGTGTACAGGGGAGAGTGTCTCTCTCCATCTCTGTGTGTGTGTCTCTCACTCTCTGTCTCCCTTTGTCTCTTTCTGTGTCTCTCTCTCTGTCTCTCTCTCTCTCTCTCTCTGTGCCTCCCACCCCTCTCTGTGTCTCTCTGTCTCCCTCTCTCTGTGTCTCTCACTCTGTGCCCCCCTCCTCTGTGTCACTCTCTGTCTCTCTCTCTCTGTGTGTCTCTGTGTCACTCTCTCTCTGTGCCTCTGTCTCTCTCTCTCTCTCTGTGCCTCTGTCTCTCTCTGTCTCTCTCTCTCTCTCTGTGCCTCTGTCTCTCTCTCTGTCTCTCTCTCTCTATGTTGTATGGGTTGTATGTAGGTCAGTGTTATCTCTCGGTGTCTGTGTTCCTCAGGGCTCTCTCTGCACGTACCTGAGCACGAGGACGGTCGACTGGTTGAGCTGCTGCCGTCTGGTCATCTCTGTCACCAGAGGACTGGCTTACCTTCACACGGAGCTGGTGAGAGGAGGTGAGCGAAAGTCCTTTGACAATCAAATTCCGATTTTCATTACTCGACAATTTTTTGGCTTGTGAATATTAACGAGCCTGTCATGTTGTACATGTTATATATCTTTCATTTCATATAAACCATGAAAGGTGAACATTGTGCTATTTTCTTAAGAAAAGATGATAACAAAGAGGGTAACGCTCAACATGATGCTACCACCACCGTGCTTCACTTTGGGGATGGGTTGGTGTCGTCAGGGTGATGCATGCAGTAAACAATTCCTAGCTAACTATATTTAAGCTCCTGTAACATACATTAAGGCTGAATCCCACATGGCCTCCTGTGCCTTGTTTGTTCATGTTTAATGATAAAAATATTTATGAAAATATTTTAGATTTAATTTGAGATTTACGTCAGGGGTCTTTGGGATCTCAGAAGTCACATTAACATACGTTGAATATTTAATGTAACGTTTGCTTGTGTGTGCACATAAACCTGACAGATGCTGAAGGACAGTGTGTGTTATTTTGAGGTACAGAGAAAGTGAGAGGATGCGGTGATAAAAATCATGGTGAGATTCTCTCTTTACTCTCTCCTCCATTAGAGAACGACAGAGCGTTTGTTGATTTTTCCTTTCCGTCAGTGCAGTCTTCCTGCAGCAGAGTCCCATGGGCCCTGATCTGGCATATCTTCCCTCCCTCACACACACACACACACACACACACACCCTCAGCGTCTCAGATCCTGCAGTGTACTCTGGTGTTCTTTAGCTGCAACATTGATATTCATCTCTTTCTCTCTCTCTCTCTTGTTCTTTTCCTGTGTTTTCTCTTTCAGACGTGTACAAGCCTGCCATCTCCCACAGAGACCTGAACAGCAGGAACGTGTTGGTGAAACCAGACGGCTGCTGTGTGATCAGTGATTACGGCCTCTCCATGGCTCTGACAGGAAAGAGACAGTCAGGTCATGCGGAGGAGGACAACGCGGCCATCAGCGAGGTCAGCCCTAGCCGCATTTCCTGGATGAGTTCCTGAAAATGATCCCGGGTTCCTGAAAAGCTTTCCGGGTTCCTAAAAACATTCCTGAGTCACTGAATAGGTTTCTTAGTTGTTGAAAACTTCCCTGGGTTTCAAAACATGTTTCTGAAATGGTTCTGTGGTCATTCTGAAAGGTTTGTGCTTTCTGAAAAAGCTCCTGGGAGAAAAGTTTGCTGTGCTGGAAATCCGCTCCCAAAATAGCCTTTATTATTATTATTATTATTATTTATTACATTTAAATAATGCTTTCTTTTATTTTAGGTGTTAGAGGATTTGGTTGACAGCTTGATTAAGTGATTCAGAGGGATTCAATGATTTAGCTTTTTTCAGCATATATATATATATATATTTACTTATTCTTGATTCAACTTGAAACAATCAAGCAGAATCACTGACTGAGTGATTCAGTAATTCAGTTTGATTCATTAATTCAGATTGTTCCAGTCATTCAGCTTGATTCAGTAATACAGGTTGATTCAGTGATTCTGCTTGATTCATGGATACAACGTGATTCAGTGAGTCAACTCGATTCAGTGATTCAGTTTGATTGAGTGATTCCGTTTGATTTACTCATTCAGATTGTTTCAGTTATTCAACTTGATTCATTAATTCTGTTTGGGTGATTCTGTAATTCAGATTGATTCATTTATTCAGATTGTTTCAGTCATTCAGCTTGATTCAGTAATACAGGTTGATTCAGTGATTTGGTTTGATCAAGTGATTCACTGGTTCAGTGTGATTCATACTGTATAATCCGATTGTTTCAGTGGTTTAACTTGATTCAGTGATTCGGCTTGATTCGTGGATACAACGTGATTCAGTGAGTCAACTTGATTCAGTGATTCAGTTTGATTGAGTGATTCCGTTTGATTTACTTATTCAGATTGTTTCAGTCATTCAGTTTTCTTCAGTAATACAGGTTGATTCAGTGATTTGGTTTGATCGAGTAATTCAGACTGAAATAGCTTGGTTCAATGATACTGCATAATTCAGTGAATTTAGCTCGGTTCAGTGATTCAGTTTGATTGATTGATTCAGTTTGATTCATTATTTCAGTGATTCAACCTGATTCAGTGATTCTGCTTGATTCAGTGCTCTCTGTTGAGAAGATATATGAGGAAATATAAAAGAGAGATTTCCTTTTATGAATATAGCATTACTCTGTGAGTGTGTGTGTGTGTGTGTGTGTTGTTAGGTGGGCACTGTACGATACATGGCTCCGGAGGTGCTTGAGGGAGCTGTGAATCTGCGAGACTGCGAGGCTGCACTGAAACAAGTGGATGTTTATGCTCTCGGTCTGCTGTACTGGGAAAGCTTCATGCGCTGTGCTGATCTCTTCCCAGGTACAGCTCTGTTAAAAGCGACTAACTGATAAGATTTTGTGTCGTAACCGTCCCCGTAACCATTCCATATCCATTAATCTGCTCTGACCTACGCCTACTCTTTCAGGAGAATCCGTGCCCACGTTCCAGCTGGCCTTCCAGGCTGAGGCGGGGAATCATCCGACCATAGAGGAAATGCAGGCGCTGGTGTCCCGCCATAAACAGAGACCCAAATTTCCTGAAGCCTGGAAGGAGAACAGTCTTGTAAACACAAACACACACACACACACACACACACACACACACACATACACATACATACACATTAATTTCATAATTTAATGTATTACAAATACAAGTACAAGTAAAATCTGTTGTTAAATTAGATACTGCTGTGCCAGAATATTAGCTCACACACACATTACTAAAAACACTGATCTTAAGCTAGCTGTTATCTACGTGATTCATCAGAGTACTATAATGATTTTGGGTGATATTTTGAGTACTTGTGATTTGCCCTGGTGTTTAAAACCGTGTGTGTGTGTGTGCATATAGGCCGTGCGATCTCTGAAGGAGACGATGGAGGACTGCTGGGATCAGGACGCCGAGGCTCGGCTCACGGCTCAGTGTGCGGAGGAGCGGCTGGCTGAACTGCTCGTCCTCTGGGAACGAGAAAAATCCACCAGCCCTGCTGTAAACATCAGCACAGCGCTGCACAATCACAGGTACTCTAGAACTGATAACAACCAAAAATCACCAGGCACCTCAGTACAGTCGCGACTAATCCGCACTCGGATATCTTTAATCACTCAGCGCCAGTTCAAAAAAAGATCTTGTAGCGACACAATCATGTCTTTAATGTCCGGATCCAGCTGGATGTCACTGATTAGCCTAGAACAGTCCACCATGTTCATGAGTCACTGAGTGGGCGTGGCCTTGTTCTAAAGAGAAATGTAAAAATTCAGCACTAAAAGATTTAATAGCAAAAAAAAGCAAAAAAAAGCAAAAAAAAAAAAAAGAAGCAATAAATGATTCCTTAAGCAAAATGAAAAGAAAAAAAAAAATTTGGGGGGAGCAGTAAAATATTCCAGAAGCAAAAAAATATTTCAGAAGCAATAAAATAGTTCCTCAAACAAACAAACAAACAACAACAACAACAACAACAAAAATCGATAAAAGATTCCACAAGTAAAAAAGATTCTACAAGCAATAAACAAGAATTCAGGAGCAATAAAATATTCTATAAGCAAAAAAAAAAAGACTTGGGAGTCAATAAAAGAATTAATGAAATAGAAGTAGATAAGGAAGCAAGTATTTTTTTAAATATAAAATTAAGTTTGATTTCAACCTATTTAATTCTTGCTATTTTTATTTGATCTATTTTAGCTGTTGAAATGTGATATTTTGCAGATCTTGTCATTTTATTTAATACTTTTGGCACAAGAGTGACTTCATGTGTATCATCGTAAATATTTTTTGGACTCAGGAACTTTTCACATGGACATCAAGCACCAAAGACTGGCTCCTACGCAGAAACCTCGTCTTCAGCTACTGTTGAGGAAAGAGAGGGCGGAGCTAAGCCTCCTCACAGTGATGCATCTACAGAACCTGTGCTGATGGGAGGAGCTGCAGAGAAGAACAGGAACTGCATCAACTACGAGCGTCAGCAGGCCCAGTCTGGGATGTCAGGGCTTGACGGTGCCACGCCCGTCCCTCTCTCTAAACCCGTCCCAGTGGTGGGCGGCGGCCGTCCCCTCCATGCCCAGCTCACCCAGGAGGACCTGGAGACCCCTAAACTGGACCTGAGCGAGGTGCAGCGGAACCTGCGCGAGAGCTCCGACGAGAGCCTGATGGAGCACTCGCAAAAACAGTTCAGCTCTGGTGAAGCGGCGAACTCACACGGTCCCTTCTACCCGCTCGCGGACACGACTGCTGACATCACGGGGTCGCAGGTTCCCACGCCCACGTCCATCCTGCCCAAGCAGCAAAACGTCCCGAAGAGACCCAGCAGTCTGAGCCTGCACTCTAAACCTCCTGCGGCTTCGTCTCTCAGGATGAAGTTTGGCAAGATGAGCAAAAGCAATCTGAAGAAAACCGACGTGGGCGTGGTCAGAACCAAATCCGCTCCTGAGCCACGGCCAGTTAAGATTACCGCCAACAACGCGGTCTCCTCAATAATGGCAAATTTAACCACGCAGGTGCCACCAGGGGGCAGTGTGAGTGCCGCTGAATCTCAGGGTAAAGACGGTGCGAGCTCAGATGAGATGAGCTTCGGAATCTTGACCGCCAGTCCGGACGAGCAGGAGCCCCTGCTGAGGAGAGACACGCAACTGGAAAACAACACCAACAACAACAACAGCAATAACAACGGCGGAGACGGCGAGGGTGACGGAGAGACTGAGGGCGGAGCCGGAGAGGGAGGAGAGACCGATGAGAGCGCCGCACCAGTGGTAGAGACTTCCTCCGCATCTGTAACAGAACCTCCTGCACCGCCTCCTCCATGCCCACCTGCCCCACCCATGACCACGCCCAACCCGACGCCCGTGGCCCTGACGCAGGGGGAGGCGCTGCTCAGACAGAACCGGGGACGCAGACCCGAGAGACCGAACTCACTGGACCTGTCCATCACCACGCTGCCCTTACTGGGTGAGGAAAACTTATAGAGAACAATTAAGATGCAAAAATCTCTTTTAAGTATTTAATATTTTCCCCCATGCTTTTCATGTGACATGATTTACACAGATATTTTTTGTAAATCAGAAAAAATTCCAGATTCCAGAAGCTGTATGTTTTTTCTCTCTCTCTCTATTCAGACTGCGACGGGAAAGAGGGATCAGGAGACAAGATTAAAAAACGAGTGAAGACCCCCTATGCTCTGAAGAAGTGGCGTCCGGCGACTTGGGTCATCACCACGGATACGCTGGACGCCGAAGTGAACAACAACAAGTGTCCCAGAGGTCAGAACCACAACGCTGGAACCAGCAGAGCCAAATCAGCCTCTGAGGTTTACCTGAGGGGCCCAGGGGGCGTGGCCTCCGGCTTCACCTCCGACCCCAGCGACTGCACCTTTTAAAGCTCACATTTCCTCAGAGACCTGCTTAGACTCGTTTGAGTGACCCATGGGCATTCCAGGACATGAAGCTTGTGTCCAGTGGAGAATCATAGACGCACTTGGACTATGGAAAGAAATCTCTGAATATGCACAGCCGTGTACAAGTTCATGTTACTGTCGTATCTCATATCTCTGGCGTGTGTTTATGTGGGTTTTTTTTTTTAGTGCTGCACTTGAACATGAGGGCTGATTTACGCTTCTGCATCTGACATCATATTTACATGTAATATAGACATGTACACTAGGGGGCAGTGTCGCATGTACAAACTCGGAATGTACTGGCGTGGAGAGGATGGAGCTGAGAGAAGTGGAGTACACTTTCAGATCCACAGGGATGCCAACATTCACGCTTCAGCTGGAGCATTTACGAATACTGACTCCTTACTAAGGCGATACGGGAGACACCCGAAAATGACTCTTTCTGCTTTTTTTTTTTCCGATAAATATCCAACTAAAAATTCCCCCACTAAAAAAGCAGTGGAAAGGACGTGAGACATGAAAAACGTGCATTTGCTTCAGATAGCAGCCATTTTCAATTTGCGCTGACTTTATTCAGGTGGTCTGTGAAATCACGAATCACTTTTTTGTCTGTAAAGGAGCTGCTTATTTTTTTGTACGTAGCACTGGACTGGAATTTTGTGTCGCCATTTTCTTACTGGAAACAAAAAATAGCCGACTCCTCCACCGACATACGTTAGGGATTTGCGGTCAACTTCTGTTTTTTTTTTTTCTTTGGCTTCTCTGATTGTCTTGTTAGCGATGCTGGCATTTCTATGGAGTCGATTATAACGTCACACCTCGCCTTGCCAGTGATCCTCCATTTTGTTTTTGTATTGGTTCTGATGCTGGTTTGGGTCTGAGTTTTTGCCCTTTTTTTTATATTACTGTTACCAGATACACGTCTCTGCTCACCCAAAAACTTCTGCTTATCCATAATCCATTGGCACGAAAGATATTTACATACATGCATCTTTGCAGAAGTATAAATCAGCCCTGACAATCGTACATCTTGATTCTGTTTCGACCAAAATATAATTACGGTCCCTGAAACAAAAGAAATGACGGACAGACGAGCTTGTTGTAATGGTTTCTCAATATTGTAATCAATATATAAAAGAGCACATCATGATATATAACGTGCACATGATTTCTATTTGATCGACACGTATATTCAGGAGCAGCAAACGTGCTAGCAGTGCTAAGCCCCTAACCCCCTTTTTGACAGCTAAAAAGACATCAATATAATAATATTTCATTTTTGGCAACTACATCAGATCATTTACGCTTAACAAAACTTTTAAGGCGGGTTATTGTGTATTTTTGTGGAACTGAGCATGACAGCACCACCAACAGTCGTTAAAAAAACACACAGAATGGTATGAAGAAGTGAGAAGCGAGGCTGGGGCTGATTTCTTTCCAGCTCAGTCTGTAGATTCACGCAGCCAATCAGTGACAGTCATGTCACAAGTGTTTATACAGACTGACACGCCTCCTAGATTGCTCAATTTGAATAGCTTCATTATTGAGATATTGACAGATATTAGATTTTATTTCCCGTCTAATATCACCACCAGCCGTCAGTATGTACAGATAAATCCTCACTTTACACTCCATACTGCCTCTAACTGTTAAAAAAAACGCCAATTTTTTCCACTCGTGTCAATTAGGGCCGGAATATTTCCATGATGTGAAGAACATGAACAAAGTTTTTCATATAAGAATGGAAATGTATGGTGTGATATTTGGTGGAAAGGATTAGAAATTTACTGAGCTTAAAAAATTTAATGTTTTCAGACATTTGTTTCAATAACATTGTTTCCGTAACATTAGCTACGTTAGCTAGCATTTAAATCAGCCAACTTTATTCAAAATTTGAAACATTATGTAACAGCAGGACACCTTTTAATAAAATGTCACATAATTTAGAAATAAAATTGAATTTGGGGGGAAAAAATTATATTCTCATAGGTCCATAGACTTTCAGTCTCAGGTAAGAAGATAAATTGTGGCTCTGATTTACTGAGATCCCAAACAATGAGAGCTAATTTGCGGAATATTTTAGATGATTTACGCAGATTAATCGTGTGGATTACATTACGTGTGAAATTGGGGTAGAAAACGATGTTTCGAATCCGCTGTGTGTTTTCAGTAGTTGTGATGAGTTCAGATCTCTCGGAAAAGTGAAGCTGAAACTAACCCTTGTCTCATGTATATAATTGCGTGTCCAATGTAATGTCAGTTCATTGAAATGTGTCGAAAAACTGTTTAAAATATTGTCAGCATCGGAGGTATGAATTTGCATTGAATATTGCAAATTGGGCCCTTGAGATAATCGTAAGTCGCTCTGGGTAAGGGCGTCTTCCAGATCCCGTAAATGTCGTTAATTGCCGGATTGATTCATCAGAGTAGCAATGTTTAACATCAAACCAGCTTTGCTGTCATTTTAAGAAACTTTTTAATCATTTTGAGATACTGGAGCACAATCTTGATAAACGTTCTCGTTATTAAATCCTGGTAAATGCTATAATTTTCTCTTCATCTGCCAGAAATGAACGTCTGCTAATTTAATACTTGCCCTTCGCTCGTATTAATTTGCACATCCAATCACCGTTTGGGAAGTGATTTTCAGGTTTAGTAAATCACTCTGCATGCGATAAATGAATTTCTTTGCATTGACCCTGCCCTGTATTTAGCACTTTTAGGTAAAAAACGTCCCAAATTGCATATTCGTTAAGGTAAACACGCAAAAAACGGACAGCACACGCCATTTTGTGAAAGACATAAACCTCCGTGAAACTTGTTAGTATATCAGCTCGCACATTTCTTTTTTGTTTTATTAGGTTTGCATGTGTTTTAATACACACAGAACATTTAGTAAACGCTAAACACTAAACACTTAAGCAAGAAAAAAGGGGAGACATTTTTGTGACATTTACCCATGTGCTGCATTTGTTTGCTTTCCATGGATGGAGATTTGCAATTGGATAACATGATCATGGACCTGTTGAGATGTGTGTGTGTGTGTGTGTGTGTGTGTGTGTGTGTGTGTGTGTGTGTGTGTGTGTGTGTGTGTGTGTGTGTG